>JACXSJ010000856.1:0-153598 GCA_014851325.1 Pentalonia nigronervosa | reverse complement strand
TTAATCCATCACAAAGGACATCCGTACACTGGGGCACTACAATACTGTAACTATGCGGACATCCTAAAAGACAAGGAATCATGAGAGCGGATACGTAGTCGTGTAGGGATCTGTAACTGAGGGATATATAACAAAGAGAGCATATGATGACAGTGGGTGTATGTAATTTAGTAGATGGCTCAATCAGGCCAGCTAAAGTGAGCTGCGGCATGATCTGTGGAATGTATTCTACAATGATCTCTTCAGAATTCATCTCCCCAACTGACGTAAAAATGATAACCTTTCTGATGACATTGCGCTGATAGAAGTGACTCTCAAAACGGCTTTCAGAGACGTCGTGACATTGATGAGTGCCAACGAGGTAAGACCTTTTTTTAAATATATTCACGTCTAAGCTAAAAACGGTCTTTCTTTGCAAAATAATATTGTCTTTATTTGCTCAAAACAAATTCTATTAGCACTTTTATATAGGTACAACAATTACTTAAGCATGTATATTCTTCATGGAAATACTTATAAGTTACATTAAACTTTTTTAAGACACAAGTATTTAGATTATATTTTTTTGTAATATTTATTTTATTTTATAATTTATACACTAATTCAAAACATTTTTATTATTTATCAAAATACTACTTACCTATATCATTTAACAAAAAATAATCTTTTTTTTTATCATAAATTATCTTTAAAAATAGATAAAGAAATAACATATTTTCAAATTTTCTAGACAAAAAAAACAGATAAAATATTTTATATGAAATCAGTATTTGAGTATGCGTGATCTAAATTTATTAATTGATCGACTCACAAGTCATGATATATATACGCTTATCAACAAAACATTGTCTGAAATGATGTTTAGACATTTTGGCATATTACATGCATACACCCTTAGATATACTATTAGCTCTGAACTACATACTGTGTTTAAATTTCAGTTACAAAGAAAAATATTCCTTTCTAAATAAAAATATAATCTCAGAACATACGAATTTAAATTTGAAATTAAATAATTTAAAAAATATTACTGATTTGTTAATATATACTTAATTTTAAAAACAAGTCTTAGGGGGGGGAGGGGGTGCGTTATTCTTGACAAAATAAATAGAGGTATGAAAAATATAAATTAAAAAAATTAAAGGGATGTCATCCTTCGATATCCCTCCTCCACTTCGACCACTGAGAATCACTCTGTATATAATTATAAATATTATAATAATATGCGTTGCTTGCGTTCATCGCGATTGGTGCTAAGTGCGGTTGTCATTATTATTACTAAATTGAGGGATTTTATCGTTATAAAATATTATGTGTATGCGTGCAACCTATTATAAAATGGCCGATGATGACGTTATATTATTTAGATGATATATTAATTGCGTCGCACCTACGCATTCGAATACTTGTATGTATTTTTTTTTATTTTTACACTCAAATATAATACAAGGCAAATATGAGTGGCATTTCATCTCAAAAATAGATTGAAAAAACAAAGCACAAACGTTGAACGTCAAGAAAAATAACAAAAAAAGAGTATAACAATGTTTAACTTTGAACACTGTTTTTGTTTTCTGTTTAAGCACGACGCTATATTCACTACACATATATCTACAACACTCACAACAGGAAACCTATTAAGGTTCTATGCAAGACATGCATGGTATTTATATGCATACTTGTGTAGACAAAATATGTAAATTAAAATGGGAACACTAAAATATTATCAAACATTAATGAGTACTCCATCTCGACTCCAATTCAAGCACTGGTTATAGGGTTATAGGTATAGCAGCCTAGACTCTAGAGGGTACCTATTCTTAATTAAATCTAATTAAACATCAATACATTTTTGTATGTGACTGACATGTTTATAACGCTGCTCGTGTGAAAAATAATTATATCACCTGTACTGACTACTCATGCAATGACATCAAAAATGTTACATTAATATTATTAATTTCTAGTATGTGCATTATATGCATTATCATTAAAATAGGTAATATTGAAAACCGAATAAAAGTTTTTTTTTCGAGGTTCGAATCAAAATATGATATTAATGATATTCCGCTGGCCCGCGCTTAGCGCATTTGTTAGCACAAAGTATTAATTGAACGTCTCACTTAATGCATTTTAAGGCGGTGAAATGTTTAATTTGTTTTGACATGCGAACTACCATTTTAAGTTGGTGAGGGGTTTTTCAAGGTAGTACCTGACAACAAACTTTCGCGGGTTTTCATTAAACCAACTTTGGAACTGTTATCGGAATTTCAGCAAGACTAACCTGCACGAGACCTTAATACCACCGTATAATCCACTAATCCGTAGCCAACATGATCCCATGAAAATTAAATTGAAAAACTATCCGTCGATGGCAATTTTTTTATTATTTTTAAACGTTGTACTATAGAAAATATAGCTGGTTAAAAATGTATAATTGATATCAGTATTTAATACATATTGTAAACTACATATATAGTTACGCAACGCAAGAAATTCAAGACCTATAGTCTTTGATAAGTATTAAATTCAAACCTAAAATTGTATATTTTGTCGTGTAAATAATGAACATTTTCGTAGACTAAAAATGACTATAATTTATAATGAATAGGTGCTTACGCGCGGCAATTAACTGTATATAATCATTATTGGACAGTTAAAATATATTTTCTAATCTTATGTAGTAAACCATCTATTTATGTATTAATGAATAGATTTTATTCATTCGTAGAATGAAATAACATTTATAGTATAGGTAATTGCGTTAAAACTATGCAATTAAAGTAACAAAATATGCTCAAGTATACTTGTACTTTTATGGTTATAACCATCGATTTACGAGTATTATAAAGTTTGAGTGCCTAAAAAGCAAGGATCATATTATAAGTAACTAAAATAAAATACTTGTTATATGAACAAAAAAACGATAAAAATCCAACATTTGAGAAATTAACTGAGAACACGATATGGCCATATAAAATTATTAAAAATAGATAAAATTACATTAAAAAAAAAACTCAATCTATAAATATTAACTAATAGTGAATAAATATGAAAATAAAATAAAAGATATCACCGACATCTAAATATATGTTGGTTCCTTTGCTCACGGTGTATTTCAATTTTTGATCGCAGTAATTACAATTTAGTGTTTGACCATCAATACTCTGATAAAAATCCAAATTGACCAAATAAACATTTTAAGGAAAATTACCATTTTAAATCTTTTTTATATACACTGATATTGTTTTGCAAATTATTGGTGAGATTATAGATAAAAATTGTATTTTTCAATTTTATAGACCAAAATAAATTATTTCAGCTTACATAAAAATATTTGTACACAGTAAATGTTTTAAATTCTAGAAATAGTGTGATATAAAGTAATAGATAGCAGTGTGCTAATCTGTGTACTTTGAATAACCAATCGTGCAAACACATTTGGAACATAATGTATTGGTTTTTAAACAATTGTGTGATCAAACGTTTTATATCACAGTAAACAATAATATTTTATGTGAGTGGCAAATTGATTTCACTGGATTTTGCACGCAGTAAGTATTGATTTATTTTGAGCAGAGTATTACCAGTAAAATATTATTTAATAGCTGTGGCAAAAAATTAAAATTCTCAGTGGATGAACAAATAAATCATGTATAACAAAAAGATAAAAAATAATTAAAACCACAAAATTTAAAATGTTTGTTCCTTGTATCTTCAAAACATTTAAAAATTGGTCAACACACAAGAGAAACTTACGTAATTGACAAATGTTTGTCAGTACTCGGTAGTAAGTATGAGAAATTCGAATTTTCGATGTGTTCATACATCACAATTTTTACAATATTCCTTTTTTATTATACCTATTCACTATATTCTAAATGTTAAAAGCTATTGTGTACCCGCATTCTAAATAGCATTATGTACATAGTACACTACAGAACTAATTGATGATTTATTAACCTAATATTGATAAAATAGTTCAAAGCGCGTTTCCGCATATTATGTGCATAATTAAAACCAAACGCAAAGAGTGTTCTCACAAAGCACTAGACATTTGTAATGATTAATGTTTATCGAATTATGGCGATACGTCTTTACGTAAAGTTGTAATACTTGATTACATTTTTAAGCAGAATGATATGATAAGTGAGTATCAGACGGGCATGCATATTAATAATAAGGGTTCACATAAAGTTATAATAATTAACATGCAAATCATGCATGTTAGAAAATTCGTATAGTACTGCGAGAATATATTTTATGATTACGGTTACCACTCAATTTGATAGACTGGCACCAGGTTTTGCGGGGCCATATTAATTCATTTCTGTCAGCCAAAACTTTTTTTACCAAGTGATATTGTGGGTGACAAAAAAATATATATATATACTAGCTGTCCCGCCCAGCGTTGCCTGAACCAAATATTAAATTAAGTGACTCAAATGATTTACATGCATCTAAACCACCTAGGTAGGTAATCAACTGCATTGGATCGCGGACAATATGTGAACAGTAAGCATCCACCTGCGGTGGATTGCGGACCCCATAAGGTGCATAAGTGAGTGAATTTAGAATTAGGTAGGTTCATTATCCGGCATTGCCTGGGGAAAAAATAGTGATGTATACTGTAAGTGATAGCCGCTTTCTTTCGTCGAATTTTGTATTTTGATAATGCTAATACGCATTATATACTCTTTCTCTCTGATGTATATAAAAATTTAGCTAACGCATGCGTATTAAAATAAAAAATACGACGAAAAAAAGCGGTGAATACAACATAATATCTAAATTGAAATAGGTTGACAACTAATAAAACTCATACCTCTCGTTTTATACTAAACTTAAAAAAAAAAACTATATTTTTTAAAAAGTAATTTTTATTATTTTTGAAAAATGCTACATAACTACTGATTAACCAATATTCCTTTATAAACAATATTATTAGTTTTTTCACCAGGGGCATATATGTATAAGTTTTTTTCTGAGCTTACACGGGAGCAGGCAACATAAAATTGTCCATGAGTGAAGCAAGGATCACTGATGTTAATTCCTACAACTTTTATTGTCTGTCCTTGTGCCTTATTAATTTACATAACAAAGGAAAGTTTAATAGGAAATTGGACACGTTTAAATTCGAAGGGATACTCGTTTGTTATCATTGATATTCTTGGGATATATACAATTTGACCACTCGCTGAGCTGGTAAGAATTTCAGCTTCAATAAGGTTTTTTTTCAAAGATAATATTTTTAATCTCGTTCCATTGCGCAATTTTGGAGTATTTAAATTTTGCAGAGAATAATAGGCGTACCAATTTTTAAATGGAATTTGTGTGGGGGGAGACCTGATGAATTTAATGAGTTAAGAAATTTAGTCGGGATATCTATAGCATCATCTTGATTAGTAAGTGTATCTATGGAAATATAATTTTTTTTTATTAGCTTCGAATATGGAAAGAACTTTTTCGTTTATGATGTTGACGGTGTCATTTTTAGGGGCAAAAATTGTACGTTAACGGAGCCATTCATTAAATTTATTGGGAAAATGAGAAATTTCAGGATAAACTCTGTTTATTAAGTTATTTTGATGAAGAACCGAAATCGCAAATATAGAATTTATATGTATCATGCTATCCTCATTATTCTGAAAAGTTCCGTCACCAATTTTCAAAAGATGTGACAAGAGCTCGGCATTATTATCACCACTAAGGTGTACACACATATTGGTTATTAATCTTAAAGATGTTATGTAAGACCAAAGATATGATGACTTTAGACAAGCGTTGATTTCATCGATTTTAGTGCCTTTTGGCACAACTGGCAATATATTTTTAAAGTCACCAGCAAAAAGAATAACAACTCAACCCATTGGGTGATCATTATTTTGAAAATCCCTCAGCATTCCATCAAGTGCCTCAGGACCACCTTTATTCACCATTGTAGATTCATCCCAAACAATAAAACGTGTCTTCCTTAATAACTTACCCAAAGAACTTTGTTTCTTCACACTACAAACTGGACGTTCGGTAGTCTGTAGATCCAAAGATAATTTGAAAACGGGATGTGTTGTTTTACCAATTTGTAATAATTTTGCTGTTGTCCCGGAAGAAGCGTCTACTAATGAAATTATTCTCGGCTCACGTTGCTTTGCAAGCAAGAGATTCAGCATGAAGGTCTTGCCAGTTCCACCAGGAGCATCAAGAAAAAATAATTCTCCAGTATCTTGCAATACGCTTTGTAAAATAGTATTATAAACAACTTGCTGATCGTTTGTTTAATTCGGTTCATTTTCCTCGATGTAATTTCAAAGTATATCATAATCATAAGAAGTTTCTGCAATATAAGTCATATCTCTAAGAAAATTATTATCATTATCATCAGTTCGTAACGGTGATTCCATGTTAAAATCAGACAGCTTCTTCCCAGATATTTTCAGAGATCATTTTCTATTAATATTAAAGTTTTATTCATAATATATGGAGCGACAGCTAAATCGCGATTTCCAGAACGATGCCTTTCTTGCTGCAAAATATCTAATGATATATTATCTTTGTGATTTTCCCACAGTTCTATTAAAATAGTAATGTGGCAAAATGCTATCATAGTAGATCAGTTAGAAGCCGTTCAGTTTCAATTTTCACGTACATATCAACAATATATTAATTCAAAAGTTTACCGTATTTAAGTGCATTATTAGAATTTTCTCTGGCCTGGAGTCTAAAAGAGTGAAAGTCCATGGCGGAAACAGTTTTATTAAGAGGAATTTTTGTAATTGAATTAACTTGCGAAACATCAATAGAATAACCATTCTGTCCATAACAAAACATCAAAGGATACTGTAACGCATTGTAAGAACGATGAATTTCACTTACATGTGTTAATGTATCATCTCGAGTTCTTAATACAATATCTATTTTTGAAAATTCTTGGCCGACAATTAATATAGCTACTTCATAAGGTTGAAGATTATTATATCGACCACGATGCTCTGTTTATGGTTTTCTGTCAGCCCTAATAACAATTTTAAATTCAGATAGATTGGATGGCATCAAATCGAGTGCACTCTTAAAACTATGAATGTACGAATTATTTCTATGCAAAATATATTGCAAATCATATAGTATTTTTTTATTTGTTTTGGGAGCAATAGACAAACGCCTTTTCACTTCATTCTCTGAGTCACCCATAAAATATGTCTGTAAAAATTTTGGTTCTTCTGTATCAATGGATAATAAAGAACCAGCCAAATGATAAACTTGACCTTAAACTTTAAATGTTGGCATAAAATTTCCATGTCTAATTTCTGTTGCACCAAGCGATGTCATTTGGAAGCCGAATTATAAACACGTATCATGTCAAAAAAATGCTTTGAATTTTCATGAGAATAATTTAAGAGAATTTTTAATGGTTCAGGTGGATCGGCAATGTCTTCCAAAACAACTTTTCCTCCTGTACGGCAAAAACCTGCAGGCTCTTTGGACCATTTCAATGCACGACATTAATTACATTTTAAATTCATATTTTCTACGATAACGTGAGAATCATTTTTATAATCTATTAATTTATCATAAGTAAATGCCAACATTCACGGTGTCGCCATGGTACACGTGACTCAACTAAATTTTTGTCAATAGGAAAATCGTGAATATTGTTAATAATATCATTAATAATATCGATTATATCACTATCATTAAATGCAAAATTGTTATTAATATTGTTATCATTAATACTACCAACACTATTGGTAATAGATATATTATTTATATTATCATAATTATTGTTATTAATATTGTTACTATCGCTATTAAGATTGCAGTTATCTGACGAGCCATTGTTATTTTGACTTAACCTGAGTAAACGTTGACGTTTGATTCTATTCGATGAACGACCTAAATTAATTTTCCTTTTCATTGTGATAAATGGCTACGCATGTCAGAATATATCTATTGAATAAACAACGAAAAAAAATCAGTAAATATCACTGGAATTGAATCAAAATGAGTCAAAAATGATGGAAGACGTGATTAGAGGTTATAATACAATATTAGAATTACTGTTTACTATTTAAATGCAGGCATCTTGAATATTCGACAACATTCCGACTTTTACGCGGCTTCACTTAAAATGTCGGTCGGTCCGTCCTTGGTAGCCGCGGAATGCATTCACCGCGCACAACGCCCCGTTGTCGGCGGTGGCGGCGTCGTTGTTTTTGTTATGCTGTACGGGTAAGGAAAACCCAAGCATCATAAGCATAATGTTATAAAGCTGTTGTTAGATGTTTTGATATAAATATAAAACCAATGGTAACCTACCTAATAAAGAAACACAAATAATATAAATCACATTAAAAAAAGCATTTTCAGTTTTAGTTTTTTTTATAACTCCTTTGTTTATTAAGTTAGAGAATCGATCAAAAACCATAAACCTTATCCGCAATGAGCTCTTCAATTAAAAAAAAAAAACGATCAGTTCAGTAGTTTCCGAGAACATAGGACTCAAAGATTTTCATTTACACATATATATATATATATATATATATATAATAGATATACAAACTTTTGTATCTGTACAACATACAGTCGAAGACTAATAAGTTACATTATTCATTTAACTTTTTTATACATTAAATCAGATATTAGTTTTCGTCGTTATCTTTTAGAACGTAAAAACACAAAAGACCTAAGGTTTTAGGATAATATATTTTGGTAGTTTCTGAAGTTACTACAATTCTCAACACATCGTGTATGGTAGATTTTAAAAATAAGCCTTATTCATACCTAGTCGAACAAAAACTTAATATACTGCATTCAAATGAGTGCATACTAAAAATCCAATTAATTCAAAATTCAGTTAAAAATAAATTATATTGTTATTTTAAAATAATAATTTACTTATTTTACTAGTCTAAATAAATTGTTAAAAGTACCACAATATGGTCAAATAAATAATAATATGGTCGAATAAAAACTTAATATACTGCAATTAAATAAGTATATACTAAAAATTAAATTATTCTAAAATTCAATTAAAAATAAAATATGTTGTTGTTTTATAATAATAATTTACTTATTTTACTAGGATAAACTGTTTAGTGTACCTATCCGTGTATCACGTGTAATTATCTGAAATACTTTCAGTATACATAAATTATTATTTTTAATGACTTTTAGAGTATTTAAATATATAATTTCTCCAAAATCAAAGATAACGTACAACTTTTCAAATTTAAAAAACTCTTGAAATACTGAAAATATATATTTTTTAGGGAAACATTTTAAAATTGCACAGTAAAACATTTTATAATATAATGTTTATGGCTCAATTTTTCAAAATTTCTAGTCGGTTAAAGTCAGTAATTTTTATCATAATAAATAAAAATGTTTACAGTAATACAAAGTGATGCATAACTAGAGAATAATAAAAATAATGAGTTTAGTGTTCAAAAATAAAAATAAAAACAATATACTAGAGCTGAAAAAATAATCAGTTGCCTGTTTTGTCTGAATCGCAACATCTCGAGTACAATTGTTGTGCATCAATGGCTGATACAGTAATGATCTAAAATTTGCACGTTTTATTGATTGTTTATATTGAAATATAGGTATCGTATACGTATCAGACAAGCATACAGATCGAAACGAATATCATGTAACCGTGCAACCATAACTAATTTCTGACTGATTAAAATTCTAAAATATAACAAAATATAGGAATATTATATAAATTATTCAATAATTTATACACATACATAGCAAGTTGAAAATGATTCATTAAAATATTTCCTGGCACGCGATCATAACTAATGAGTATTTTTAAGGCCTGAATGTTAGGTAAAATATCATTGGGTCTTTCACTAGTGTCTAATCCATACAGCTACAACTAAACCCAACTTATGATTTATAATAAGTAGGTAGGAACAAAGTAAATTGTATACAAAAGATATGATTAGCATCACATTTTTTTCACAACAATCTCAAAAAAACTGAGAAGTTCCAAAATCTAACAGTACATATTTGTATTTAACTTACGTTCAACATAGTAACGATAATTTTAGATAAACAAATAACGACCCCAACCTAACCAATAAATAAAATAAAAGCATATTTTGATCAAACAGCTATTAATTTTGATTTATGTGGATAATTTATATAAATTATTACATAAATTCCTTATTACACAGCGTTGCCACGAAATTGTTCGTAAATGTGTTGGCATTTGTGTTTGATAATATATAGTCCAAAACATCAGAGAAGTTTCGTTGATAAACGTTTGTGAGCATTTTACCCTGTAACGTGGACCTTTTAAAATTAATTTCCGGCATAAATGCACCGCACGTTTTAACTTCAACAGAGAAGTTTATTCTGAAACAGAAAGTATTAAGTAATAGGCGAAAAGTAAAATAATACCGTTCATAAAATTACATTAATTGTTCGCAATTAAACAAAACATAATACTTTTACAACACAATTTATTAAATAAAATATAATGTCCATATACACAAATAATGGAATTAAAATAAAATCGTACACCCTCGTTAAATTTAAAATTATAAGTTAACATAATACTATAATTGTATATTATTAATTGTAGTTATCAAGGATTTTCACCCTTAATCACCAAAGCTTGAACTAGAGGTGGATGGAATGGGGATAGAGTACTCCTTCTTTTTTAAAAAATATTTTAGTGTTTCCCTTTTATTTTATCTTAATCAATAAGAAATTTAAATCTTCATGTACATACATTTTTTTATATTTTTGCATCCCTCTTCCAATTTTCTCCAATTGAAATATTGGTAATAAAACAATAACACTAAAGTTCCCGGAGTAATGACAATATTATCCTACCGATACCGAATGAAACTGGAAATTAAAATATTGTCAAAAACCTATGTACCAAAAAACCGAAAATATCAATACCAAAAATATGAATTATTGTGGTTTTTAATTTCAACTCTTTTTCGTGTCAATATTCTCGGTTCTAAGAGCATTTCTTAAGTGTGGTATTCTAAAAATGCTCATCATAAAAACAATAAAAAATTTAAAAAAATTGTATTGTATTTTAATAATTATTATTTTAATTAAACCGTGCACAATAATATTTCTAAACACATTTAATAAATACATTATTTCATGTTATGTATTGACATTTGGATATTTGGTGCACAATTTAACGTACTGGAATAAGAAATAAAAGTACTTAAAATATTTTTAAATCACATTAAAAACAGTAAAACTATCAAATCGGTACAACAATTATAAATTAATAACACATAATGCTTTCAAAACATAGAAACTCGAGTTCAAATTTTAGTAGTATTCAATATAACCAGATTATAAATACCGATGGTATCAATATCAGTTATCAATCTACGGGTTTTATTTTGAAAACCCAATAGCAATACGGCAATGCCTGATTCATTATTTCGATGCAAAACGCTATGGTTGAAACAAATGTGTGTTATGATATTAATAATTTCACCAACTATGATTTGAATGTTGTACGACATCTAGTGGTGTGACGACTTAACTTTGCTGTTCGACAAAAAATCCACTAGAGCTCAAAAAATGTATAATTATTATCAAGTTCAGTGTTCAGTTTCAGATTCATAATATTAAATATGCAGTACTAAGAAATATTTGAGTATATAAATATTTATTAAACTGTATTTTGATTGGAGTGATCTAACTCAATGAAAAAAAAATGTTAAATAAAATGAATCATAATACCAGAAATTCACTAGACTAAACAGGTTTATTATCCCACACATGATAATAAACCATGTCAATTAACTTAAAAACGTTTTGATAATAGAACGAATTTTAAACTAACTGTCGCTTGCATGAACACATTATACAATTTACGAAAATTTTCAGATTATTGTTATATTATAAATGTTTGGTAAGACTTATATCTATATTATTATCAATACGACCAAACATATAATACAAATATACATTATAGTTTATACAAACTAGACGTGAATTAAAACACGTGACCGTAAATAATTACGAATAAATATTTTTAAATAAAATACAAAAAATACTCTTTAATATAGTTGTTTTTTTATTGTAGCTTGATAATATTATAATCGACTGTAAAAGATAAAAAAAAATACGTAAAAACGTTATTATCATATAATGCATACTTCATGTACCAAGATGGCCTATACAAAGCGCCGTATTGTAAAAATTTTCTTTTTAAATAATAGTCATATATCAGACATTTCAATGATTTGTACTAAAAATAATTGTTTATTTTATAACAATATATAGCAAGATTTGATATATTGAATTTTTTATCATTCCTAGGTATAAAGTGTAGTATTGAAACTTACGAAAAACTTTGGTAAATCCGACCGCGCATACGTTAAACAACGTCGACAAAACACTCATTGGGGGACACATAAAAAAAAATAATGAATTTCAAACAACTGAAATAAAATTAAAATATGAAACATGAAAATCGGTGAACGTATACTAGAGTGCGCTACAAATTGCGATAATCGACATATGAATGAAATTGGCCACGCCCGCGACAAAACTTCATATACATTAGGCAACTGCCCGTCTTATTAATTAAAATTAAAATATATTAGTTGCAGAACATACAATTTTATTATTATATTAGCGTGACTATGACAATGCATAATATTTCCTACAAAATATTATTTTGTCAAAGCACCACAACATATATTTTGATTTTTGTCTTGTTCGCATTATAATATTATACATCAACTGTACATACTGAACAACGATTATATAGTGGTAAGACTTCGGCGTGTTTTGAAGAGTGGGTTTTATTTAGCCTCCTCCTGTGTCATCCACCTGTTGATATAATTTAATTCATTGTATTTTGATTATAAAATAATAACTGTTAGTTTAGTTTAATTTCAAATACATCAATTCCGTGTTGCAACGGAGGCGACTGATGTACTCAAATCGTTTCAATACGATAGTCATAATACAATAATGTATTGTGCATAATATTTTTATTTTCGTTGCAGTTATATTATACACCTTATAATGCCTTATAATACCTAATAATACATTATATATGGTATACGTTATAACCCTAATATCGCATTTTCGGGTCAGCTATATTAATATTTAATGAAAAATGTGTCAACATTTAAACAATAATGTTTCATGCATGTTGGGTTATACCTATAAGCAATTATTATCGATAGCTTTAATATTTTATCTCGAATGTTCTAATTTTTAACTGTAAGTACTCGAACAAAATGAACAGTTATTATTTAAAGTTTCAAGTGTCTATGATTCTTATTCGTCGACTAACACAATTCAAATAAAATTAAAAATACATCGTGTTTCTAATGAGTAAACAGTAAATTTCACTGTTTTTCATAAGTTTAACACAATTTACTGAAAACTATTTGAAATTCCAAATACTATCTCTTCGCGATTTACCAACATTCGTGTCTAAATCCCGATCTATTGAAAGGATTATAATATCATGAGCTTAGAACCCACACAAAATTCCTTAAACTTGAAAAAAGTTCTTAAGGACTAAAAGGATAAAAATACATTATTATAAAACTAATGGTTTTAACTAATGGCTTTTTTGCTCGTGGCTTAGAAACTTCAATAATATAATTTAATGACGCTTTTATAATAGAATGTTAGTGACATTCTCTTATACCCTTCAAACAGGTCTCCGAATAAAGTTGTCTATTTCGAAGTTTTATTCGTATTAGCGTAAGAAAATGATACATTACATTAAAGATATAATGATTTACATTTTCGATCAAAGAACAATAACACTGTTAATTACATTTTAATTAAAAGCCTTACTATTTAATTTATTTTGTTTTTTTTTTTACACTTTTATTAATACTTAAGCGTTAATATTTTACAATATATAAATATTTAAAAGAGCAAATCTAATATCTTTGGTTTAATTTTAGACAACCCAAGCATAGTGGCATTAAAATATGATTTTTATTAGCCTTAAATTAATACCCCAAAAATAAATAATGTTAAACTGTAATAAAACTGATATAAATATTAAAATTAATATGGGACATTAAAGTATGAAAAAAATAATAGCACAAATATTAACAGGTTTTTTGGTAACCGAAATCCTTGAACATTACCAAAAATTCCCTTCTACTTGTGTCTCATAATTTAAAAGAATTTAACAAATTTGAAATTTTCCGTGACCTAGTCATAAAAAGGAATGACAACGGAACGAATTTTTCAACCCGGAAATAGAAAATTTTTAGTGGGACTTCGACTCAATGGTTGTCATTTATACATTTGTATCGATACGTAAGTGATTGGCCTGAATTTTTTACATAATTAATTTTTTACTCGCTTAGCATCCTGTGTTTATTGCCGATATTTGTAGTTAATAAGTGTTATAAAATTATCGTTTTTTGTTCACTATTACAATTTTTTTTTTATCAAATGAGTGTGTTTTGTCAATCTTCAATATTATTATATTATAATCATAATAATTATTATAATAATCATTATAATTACATTTACAATTTTTAGTGTACACATCATATTTAGTGTTTATCTCTTATTAAAAATATATTTTAAATGTCAGTTTATTTGTGCGCACGACAGTGTTTTAGAAGAATCTATTACTTTTATCAGTTTTAATTTTTCTTTATCACTAACTTTGATAATAGGTATCTTCCAAATCACCTTAGTCAGCTCGATTGTAATTTTTTTTATTTTGTTCAACGTGATTGTTAGCGCCTTCGCCCACAACATGTATCGCATCTAAATCGGTAGATGCGCGATTTAAAACCAGTTGTTGACTGCAATTAAGTAATATATTTTTATAATCTTCACAAAATCCGAATAAATGTTTTAGAGGAATGCATTCGGTAAATACATTGTTGGTCATAAAATTGTTATTATCTTCAGTGTCCATTTCTGAGTCCCATGCAGTGTTGTCTAGCGCATTTAAGTCGCTTGGAGTATACGAGTAGTTCCTTTCAGACAAAATGATACTCCGGGAGATTTCAACTTCTGTACTTCTATTCCATTTATCTCATATCGCATTTCGGAAAATAAAAATGCCAATCCGTTATTCAAAAAACGAACTTCTCTAATTGCATCGGTAGGTTTATTTACTTTCTCCTCAATGTAAATATAACTCTCACATGGTAAAGTGTAAGAATCCATATTTAAAACACTTATTCTAATTTCATCGTTATTTGATAAAGACATGTTTGAATACGGCGTGAACGAATGATATTGCATTTGTGTTATTTTACACTCGTCGACATAGTTGGCTGTCACGTCTAAGTATGAGTCATCCATCATTGCAAAGAAGGAATAAAATTTAAATTGTTTTTCGTTAGCTTGGTTTTAATTATTTTAGGTTTAGATGTTGACTTTTTCACTGTTGGCACTTTACTGATAGGTTTTTTGATTGTAGCTCTTTTTATATGAAATTTGAGCACCATAACCATACGATATTTGCAAACGAACTGTTATTGGCTTACCACGCAAATTAATTAGAAAATCGTTTTGATCTCTTAGTGCGATAATTACTTTATTTATTGAAGTCGTGTTTAAAGCATAAAAAACAGTATGTCTGGGTATGTCGACGATTTTATACCCTGTAGGCACAGTTGGATAAAACTCGTGTATACTCCGATTTGGTGATCCGTCACAAAATGAGCCGGTAATCAAGTTACACTCTACTTTTATACAATTTACATTCATAATGTTAACTACATTTTCAGATTTGTGAGTATCACTAGTAGTGTATAAAACATTTCTAAAGCCCAATAATTTTGCTATACTATTTTCGACTGAAAAGTCTATTTCATGATTATACGATACCATACGTTTTAATGTATTACTGTTTAATTTTAATTGAAAAAAAGTGATGTAATCGGGCATCATTCTATGTATAACAGACTCTAAATAAACCAACTCATACGAACCCGTAAGTATTATTACGTTATCATTTTCATTGATTAAATTACGAAAGCCGATAATGTTGCAACTAGGTTCTATGTTTGGTATCGAATTATTTGTCTGTAAGCTCAAAAGGCATATCTGTGCATTATTTTCTACTTCTAGTGACGGAAAAATATCACATGACAATTCACTCGAGTTTCCGTTTAATGTTATCGTATACATGATAAAAATTTTAAACACAAGTGCCCACAGTTTGTAATATTATATTTTTGCTCTCTGCTGTAATTGAAGTGTATGTCACATCTGTTAAAATATTTTTGTACTTCTAATGGTGGTGGTAAATTTCCAAAACTGTCGTAATATTCGACCTTTTTTCCGATTTTTTATACTCTACCCAATGCGTTTCTGTACTATTTGCTGTATCCAAGTTAACAATCGCTGATTCTAGACGTTTAGGACGTATAGATAACCTATCTCTGGTAAACACGCCGATGAAATGAGGTGTTTTCATTAAACGAGCGATTTTTATAAGTTCGAAATCGTACAACGCCCTATTGATATAACGTAGATATTAGTTTTTTTTTTGCTTTTGTACCACTACCACTTTTAAATGGTGTTAGATATAAACCGGAACCAATTTTGTACGAGTTGCCTTTATACGGTGTGAGATATAGACTATTGCCCAAATGCGATGGTGCATTTCTATTAAATTCATTAGCAACCTTCACAACGTTCACGGCACCACCAGTCAAGGCTCCTAGAGCCGATAAGCCAGTGAAAATCGGTATGAGTAGTAACACACCGTCTTTTTTCGGAATCGTCATCATTCGCGGAACTTTGGTTTTCTTAGTTTTGAATGCTTTTCGTGTGACGGCTACACATTTTTTAGTCAATTTCGTCAAGTTTTTTCGCCGATATTTTTCTTTATAACGTTTTTACTTGCTTTAATCGCTGCTTTAAAACCACAACCGCCTTCTACTTTACGTTTTGCTTTCATGGTGGTAGTCACTCTCCAAGCCATTGCTTTTTCTTTAAGCTAGAATCTTTTGACTTGAACTTATCCCAGGCTCGCTGCTCTAATATATAATTAAAATTATTTTACTTATTTATAATTTTATAAGGAAGACGAACCTGATGCTGAGACTTTTAAATGGCTAGAACTTGATTTTGAGGTGGATGGTGAAGCATGTAACTGGTTAGATTTTGATAAAGATTTTATGTGGGAGCTTCTACAACATATGTCCAAATAATTGTACCACTATTTTAAATAACTATGTATATTTCCGATTTGTAAATACTCTATTCACTTTTTATATTTTCTCATTATAAATTACTTAAATAATTTGTAAAGACGCTGTTAATTTTTTTTTTAAATGAATATATTATCTCACTGTAAATATCATTCGCATAATGTGTGTGTATATACTTTGTTAGATTATTGTTAATTAATATTTGTTTTACTTTGTAAATATACTGTATAGATATGTTAGCATATAAATAAAAAAAAACAATGTTTGAATATAATATGATTATATTTATTGTTATAGTACATTTTTAAGAATTACTTATAAACCATTTTCTTATAGCAAATACTTTATAATATGTACATTGTTTAGGATTATACTCCATATGGAAAATACAACAAGGTAAAGTTTCATCATTTTGTTATCTTGATTAGATTTTGAATTCTTAAAAATCCAATGCTGAGTCGTCCATGTTTCTGTGCCCACAATAGACATTTCTTTTATCAAATACTTATTGTTAACTCTAAGTACGCATTGCATGTCTAAGATGACCTAGTCAACATCAACCCCCACAAAAACTAAAAAACTATGGTTGGTTATAAAAACATTTCTCCGCCCTACCTATATTAAGTTTTTCACTTTTTTCAACTTCTTACAACGCCAATATTCAACCCCACCCACAGTTTTTTAGAATTTGCGGGAGCTGATGTTGATCAGAAATTCCGGGATTGATGGCAAGAATTGGCAGGAAAAAGTTAAATGGATGGTGGTGGGGACATGTACGTGTTTGTGCGTTTGTTTTCATTTCGGTGTTATAAGCCCTGACGTAGGTCTGAGTGGAATGAAAGACCCATGTGGGGTGTAGGTATTTACCACAGCTGGTAATGGATGTAGCAAGACATTATTTTACCCACCCATTCAAAATGTAATGGTCTTTTTTTGGTTATATCAATTGTTGATATTGGTAAATATTAATATACCGTAGGATAGGTATCATATCAGAGTTGAAAGTAGTTTGAGCTAGTTAAGAAAGTGATCAAGTGACTGAATTTAATCACAAAAGTGACCAAAAAGTAACCAAAATAAGTATTATTTCTAACAACTCACTGTTACTAAAATATATTTTTCTTCGAATATTGTTCTTTTTTGAATGTGTGGCGACTGCTACATCTACCTCTAGTCATAGTGTTGGGCGCCACTGACGGTTGGTACCACATCATTTACCAGCATACGTACCGAGATTTCAAAAAACCGTTGGGTGCTCCATATAATACTTGTTTTTACATATATGTAATATCTGTTCATATTTCATAAAGGTAACTGAACAAGTACTAATTATTTTTTTATTTAAACTCTGTAATATACAATTAATTTCAAAACCAAACCGGTAAACTTATACTTTCATGTGATCAAAAAATCTCAATATATTTTATTGAGATTAGAAGGTACTCAACAAAAAAATTATATTTTTAATTAATTTATCGTTAATTTTCTTCATAGGATCCACACGAGCGGGAAAGTGGTAGGGCTATTCGATTATTTTGATTAATCAAAATTTCCTCCGATTAATCGATTTAATCGATTATTTTACGTATTAAAAAAAAAATTAATTGTAATTTTGATTAATCAGTTATTAATCGAACATTGATTAATTGTTTATTTCAAATAAACAAGAATAAATCAATAAACTATTTTTATAGCCATTTCTTGCCGTTAGGTTACCAATATTGGTTATTTTCGTATCTTCTATTATGATTTATGAATGATTTGAAATATATGACATTATATAATATTAAAATGATGCAATATTTAGCCATTAAAAAATTATTTATATTTGATCTGTACTGAGTCTGGATTTATTAGTCATTAGTATTAGTGTATTACGCCACGGCCACTCGCCACCACTACTCGTGCGACCGTTCAGTCTTCACTACACTCTTTATATTTAACTATTACAACCTATTAGTAGGCCAGTATAGTAAGTCGATAAGATCTAATAAGAATAATAAAATCATTTTCTTTACCACACATTTCTGCAAAATTTAGTTTTTTAAATAGTAACTCTTGATTAATATTTAATAATGTCAAAGGCTTTTTTGACATAAATCGATTAATCAAATCAGGAAATTTTAGAACTTAACATTCAGTTATGACTTAATAAAATTGCACTGTTAACTAATTAATAAATTAATTAATTACCTTTTGATTAAACTAGAAACTAATTTTATCAATTCAATGATTAATAATTGCTTCAATTAATCGATTAATCTAGTTTTGATCTCTATTCCGATTAATCATTTTTCAATTAATTGTGCATAACTATAATCAATTCTCACCCCCCCCCCCTCAAAAAAAAAATATATCGAAGAACCCTAGAAAGTGAGCCCTATTTTTCTGTAGAAATAAATAAAAAATTAAAATAAAAATATTCTCATTAATCCGAAAAATAAAAAACAACGTATTTATAAACAAACAAAATAATTTTAATGGTATTACCTCTCATAGATATTTGGGAAAAAAAGTATATATTATAAAAAAAAAATTCTCAAATAAACGTGAAGATTCTTGCATGCTAATGTAAAAAAAATTGATCGAATAGAGTGATAACATATAAAAAATAATAATATGGAAATATATGAAAAAAAATTGGTCAAACAGTGAGAGAAAACGTACGAAAAAATAAATGATAGTACAAAAATATTATATATGAAAAAAAATGCTCAAGCGGTGAGAGAAAACGTATTAAAAAACAAATAATATTACAAAAATATAGAAAAAACACAAAAATATGGGAAATAATAATAAAAAAAAAAAAAAAAATAACCAGACAAGGTACATAGGCGAGGTGGGGGGTACGTGATGGTGTGTATTGGATGTATAAGTAGATGAACAGTTACAAAGGCTACTGGCCACGTCTACAGAGCACTCCGGTGGGTCCCGCAGGGTGGACGAGCATCGCGGCCGCGTTTGCCCGAGATCACGATGACGACCATGGTGAAGGGTGAGGATCGACCACAGCTTTCGACGGCGGCTAATGTGAGCGATGGCGTACGCTTGAAGGTGATGCGTTTGTCGCAGCGGAGACGATTCTTGCGACGACGACGACAACGGTGATAAAAGCGCGGAACGGGCGAGGACTATAATTTCGGTGCTGCGGAATCGTAGGTGCGACTTGGCGACTGGACGAAAATCGCGGAGAGAATCTGAGGACCATACCACGGTCCTCCCGATGCTCTCCGCGATTTTCGTCCTGGCGCGCGTCTCCCATCAGCGCCCCGTCTGCGCCCGGTGACCGAGCCGCGGAGTCGCGCACCGCTGGAACCTGAAACGTTTCGTTTCCGCGGGTCCGACGCTGCTGACGTCCTGCTCCTCGTTCCTGCACCTATTATAAGTCCTTCTCACTCGCCTATCTCCGCCGCTGCCGTAACTATAATCGCCTCCACGCAGCGTTGCCGCCATATAGCCATTCGCCGCCGCCGCCGTCACCGTCTGTTGCTCCACTCACGACCGCCGTGGCCGGTCGCCCACCGCGCCACCAGAGGGTCTCGGGAAAGTCAGCGAACCTCGAGCGCGCGACGCCCGCGTAAACCGGTCACACCACCGCCGGTGACCAGACGATCTGTATAGAGGCGACTTATCGCCGAACATCCCAAAAGTACACCACCATCACGTACCGCTTTAGTCTCCCACCTCGCTGATGCCTGTCTCCCGACGTCTTCGATCAAATGGAGGGGAGAGGAACACGTTGGAGAATCGCGAATGCCACTCTCGTCGGTGGCAACAGCCGCAAAACAGTACACGTCCAACTCGTGTCATTCTCCACACTGATGCCATAATCCGTTTGGCTCTATGTCGGTGCGGAGAAACTGCGTATACTGCTTCGGACGTGTTTCTCGACTCTCGTCCCTCGACCGGCAGTACTGTTGGCGCCGACCCGTCTTCGACTTTCACGGTCGGCTTTGGACGAGTCACCACGTCGCCACTAGCCAACAGGGAATTTTTCAGATTTTTCAACAGCTTTTCCAGCTCTTCCGCCAAATCCGAATCGTCTTCTTATATATCGTCGTGCACGTTGTCCACTTTTTCTTCCGTTTCGTTGTCGTGTCTTATGGTCGATATGCTTTCCACGGTTTCTGTGACCACCGCGTCTTGGACATCTTCGTTTGTCTCTGCGAACGAAGTTGTTGCTATTTCATTGAACATTTAATATATAATGGAATACAACTTTTCGGTCTTCAGTGCTGGGTTTGAATATTGCAAATGAACTGTTTTAGAATTTTGTCCTAAACAGTTTCCGATAAATCAAAATATCATCACCCAGACGACGCAGATTTTTACTAGCCAACGAGTACGTGGTGGCGCACAGCGCACTATAATGCAATTTTAAGCGAACAAAGTCAATATTTTCCACATCATATAATACTAATACTTAAATTGTTATTTTTAATGACGGTAAGTTTAATTAATACATCATTTTTAAAGTTGAAATATTTTTAAATGCAATATTATAATTAATTACAATATGTTCGAGAGTACATTTTTGATTTTAAATATTAAAACACATTTATGGCCAAGAAGATTCTGAATTTGAATTTTGCAAGACGTTTCAGTTTTATTTATGTTATTTAGGTGCTATTTTTTTCCGAATCTACAATTTTTTCATAACTTTGCTCTATACACTAAAATCAGCTATAAAAATAAAAATAAAAACTACAGTTGCAAATGGTTGCAAATTAAAGTTATACCATTAAAAAGATGGCAAATTCTACTATAAGAAGAAATCACTTATGAATAGTATTACTATTAGTTACTTTTAAAAGACCTTTCATAGAAGTTTAATAATGATATAAAAATTCAAATTTACCAATATGATTTAGTCTATCGGACCTATCAATAAATTAAGAAATGTATTAATCATATAATATCTATTTAACTTACCTTCTGTGTCTACTTTCATTATAAAAAAAAAAAAATCGTGAATATACTTAATATTGTAGTCACAAAAAATATTTGAAATGACGTTGAATGGTTGAACAGGTTATGATTAAACAACTCGTGTAATCAGATTGTGATTACAGTGCCGTGTAGGTTTTTTAATTATATTGGGCACTATATTTATACTTAATAAGATGTATACAATAATATTATATATTACTTTCAATATTTTTAAAATAATTTTTTAGTCCGCCTAAAATTGCATTTTAATATAATGAAGGAAAATAATTTTGTGTAAAATAAAAACAAGCATGATATTTAAAAACAAGTTTTTTCATTTATTAAATTAAAATGCAGAAGGTTCTAATGTTCGATTGGAATTTATTACTTAATGAATAGATTTGACACGGCGTGCTAATGTTAAAGTACTAATGGCGATCGACATCCTGTCGACTCATGAGAAAAAGACTATTAAAAAAAATACTAATGGCAACCGACATCCTGTCGACTCGTGTGAATAAGCCTATTATAACCCATTTAGTGGTGATGTTAGGAAATTGTAAAATATTTTGTACCTTATAAATATTACCTTATTTTCTAAAATAATCTCATATTATATAATATATAATATAATATATAATATAATTATATAATATTTCTTAAATGAAAATACTTGTTTTTATATATCACGCTAGTTTTTATTTTACACAAAATTATTTTACAATATTATTAAAACAGTTTTCGTTTTATATTCCTCCGAAATGACTTATCGCCTGTTAAGTCGAGAATAGATGGTGAGTGGTTGAAAGACGTCAGACCGTCGTTTTCATCAACTGCATTACTCGGCGGTGAGGGTAACCATGATTGACCGCTAACCTCATCGTCCTAAAATTTTTAAATAATAAATTACCCTTACTTGTGAAAGATCTTCTTCTTTATTCGAGAATAATATCTGACTCATATTGGGCGGATGCATTGGAGACATACTCGAATATTTAGGTGACGATATAGGTGTTGATGACGATAATGGCGAGATGAGTCTCACCTCGGATTCCTCAAATAACTAAAATAAAATAAATATTAAATATTTTTACAAGTGATATAAATTAAAAGTTTAATTACCATTTCCCCTCTTCATCGATGTGTCTATTGTTCGGCTAATTTTCTTGCTGCAAACATTTTCAACTGACTGATTAAATCTATGTCAGGTTTCGTCATGATTTGATCAGTTCGGAGATTTTTAATAAAAATGAATATCTTTTTTTTTTGATAGCGATTCTACATTGGTAAATTTCCGGTCTATATAATTTCCAATAATTTCAAATTGCCTTAATACGACTGGACGTATGATAGTTGACTTTCGTGCGATTGTTTCGAAAATACTCTCCTCTAGATATTGTAATTTCAACAAGTTGTTTCTATCGAGCAATACTCGGCATCCTTCTTTTTTCTTAGACTCGATGACTAGCACATTTCCTTCTCGATACACCATGTTCGATGTGGTGGTAAATTCATACTCCAGAAAAATCTGTTTTCTAACCTTTTGTGGGACATCTAATATGAATGACAGTATATTACCCATCAGCGAGAATGTTCGTCTTAAAAACTCCTCGTATATGCTTACATAGCGTGATGATGTTATTATATGAATAACAATATTGAACTTGTCTTCCGAATCGAGTCCAACATTTAAAAACTTACGTTCAATAAAGTCGAGTATGAAATTACTGCAGTCAACGAGTTCTGCAGGTGGTGTTGGTGGAACATATGTAAAAGTATTCTTCTTGTATAACGTGGTGTTTTGTTCGATTGAGCCAGCCATGTTTATTATAAAATATTAAACACTGTAAAAACTCAGAGCGTACGATAAAATGTAAGTGTAACGAAGTATATGACTGGAAACAAACTGATTGAATGTCCGCTTTTGTAGAGCTAAGCGTCTGTCAAATTGAGACATTATTTGGCTATTATAATAGTTAATATATTACTAATAGAAAATGTATAGATTTGAATTTTCGCACGCTAATATTAAAGTACTAATGATGACGATTGATATATGTGACAGCTATTAGTACATTACATTATTCTTTATAGATTTTATGGCATCCTGACGACTCGTGCAATTAGTTAAGTATAATATTGGTTATTAACAAAAAATATATATCGGTTAATATTTTCCAAACCGTTTAAGTATACGTCCGGCAGAAGGTTCGGTTAATATTATTTCATTATATTAAGTAGATTCTACATTTTCTAATGGTACAGATGTGTAGGGGCTATGAGATTTCATTATAAGACTATATGGTTAGGTTATAAATTCAATGTGTTAGAGTCGAGGTGGGATATTGGTTCGATTCTTTAGAGTTGAGATGATCTATGGGTTCGACTCTAAGGCAGGATATTATATATTTTTTCTTTTATATGTATATTTGATTACAATGATAAAATATATCTCAGTCACGAAAACAATTTGATAAATAGACTATACGCATGCGCAGATAAAATATATTATATGATTGACAATATATGTTGGTTACGTAGCGGATCGGCCAGTTATACATGGTTAAATATATAATTGATGATAAAAAATATATTTATGTGATAACTATGATAATGTATAATAGCGTTGGTGGTAATAAATGTGTGTCGCGTATGTGCGGGATCGGGAGGCGGGCTAGCAGAACCAGCAGAACCAGCAGAACCAGCAGGATCAGGGGAGTAGACAGCAACACATACCTTTTTATACTACTGTAAGATTAATTATTTTAATAGCAATTATGTCATAAAATACACTTAGTTATGTAGGCTGACAGGTCGTCTTCGCTTAGAATCGTTTTAATTTCATATCATCTAAATCCTCATATTTATCAAGTAATAAATAATTTAAAAGAAATTCAAACAAAAAGTTTACTAAAAATTAATTCTAAAATACATTTTACGAGTATTAAACAAATGGATATAAAATACGGATATGAATACTAATAAAAAAATTTAGTTAATAAATATAATATCGGCTATCGCAAATGGAGGAATGGTTTCAATCTTTGTCTTCGGCTCAGTCACTTGATCTGGAACCAACTTCATCTGATATGTTTCCGCCTGCGACACCGAGAGCAAACGTACTGAATGATGGAAACGATCAATTTTCGGACTTCAATTGATTGTCATTAGTTTCACCAAGTATGTTAGATTTACTATGGCCCAGAACACCTTCTGAATATAATATATTAACTACCGGGAAAATATGAACACAGCGACCTCCCATCAAAATGGAACTGATTGGGGTAATGACGGGTACAACGATGTTCTCATCCAGCATATAATGCAATATGAAGAAGAAGAGGAGGAATGGGGGAAAGACGGCGCTGATAATGTTTTAAACCGTCATATGGAAGCATATGAAGGCAAATTACACCAAAAATAATATTTTTTTATTTTTAAATCTCGTCTACTATATTTTCAAACTATATTTATACATATATATAGTAGTAGTAATTTTTAAAGTATCATATGGTCACATTTCTATATGTAATATTATATGAATAAATATTATACAAGTGATAGACATACGCTTGGTTAACTATATCAGAAGGTAGAAATTAATAGATATGATATGTATGTATGCGTGTGTGGGAGAGAAACATCGTCTACATGGATATGGCTAATGCATACTTGTCTTAAATAGGTGAAAATAGCATTATGAACCCAAATATTCAGGTGGCCTAATGGTAAAGCATTCGCCGGGGAATCGAGAGGCTCGGGGATTCGATTCCCGGACCATATATTTTGCCGATTTTTTTCCACTGTGTAGTTTATCAATTCTTGTGCGTTGATAAAATATTATAT
The DNA here is from genome assembly GCA_014851325.1 of Pentalonia nigronervosa. Lineage (NCBI taxonomy): Eukaryota > Metazoa > Arthropoda > Insecta > Hemiptera > Aphididae > Pentalonia > Pentalonia nigronervosa. The sequence goes on along the minus strand of JACXSJ010000856.1, from coordinate 127,667 downwards.
ACGTGTAATATGATAACGGGCAAACTGCAATGTCGCGCACGTACGCGGCTGTTGATTTAGAAGAGCGGTGGTGGTTGTGTCAAAAACGTCGGTGGGTGAGTTAAGGTACTGTGGAGAGGCAAAAGACGCGGGTAAGGGGTAAATACATGTCGCGCACGTACGCGACATGTGGTGGAATGAGCGGCTCATTCGGATGAGCGCCCGATTTGCAGGGGATGAGCAAGCCAGCATAGACATGAGCCAGCAGTGTGGGCTAGCGCTCTCTTTTTTATACTATTGTTGTCCTGGGTCTTTAAAATGAAAGAATTAATTTGATTTGTCAATAAAGTAACCTCTTACATAGAAATTTTAACAATTATGTTGCATTATAATATTATATAACTATATAAGTAATTCAAACATCGAGTAAATATCAAATATAAGACAATATTAATGTAATGTTGTCATTTATATTTAGTATTTATAATTTTTAAAAAGTTGGTTTGTTTTCAAAATAATCACGTATGTAATAATTGTATAATTGAAGTAAAAGAACAGTTCTTAATAAAATATATATATATATATATTGATTGTTTGGATTATTTTTATTTTATTATTTAGGTATCTAATAGTACCTAAGTAATAATTAAAAATATCGATTAGTTTTCTGAATTGAAAAATATATTATAGTATATATTTTTTTTGTTCAAATCAACATTTTTAAACAAACTTTAATATACAAAAATAAGAGATTTTTTTGTGGTGGATAAAAATGAAAACATTTTTAAGACATTTTGCACTGTCCTTTTTTTTTTTACATGAATATATTATACTTGTTAGATGTTATTAAAATTAAAAAAAAAATAGTTAAATTGTTTATTTTAAACCTGAACTAGATCATACAACTTTAATGATAAATTTATAAAATGAAAATAAATACGCTTTGAAATTTAGTTTATATTCTTAATAAGAAATCATTTGAGATTACCACTCCTTTGAAAATAAGTTTAAATTGTACAACTTAAAATTTTTCTTTGCTCAAATAAAAAACACATTTAGTTTTTATATTCAATGTAAAACAATACATTAAATAATAAATCAAATGAATGCAGTATAGTAGATATCTATTGGTACTAAATTTCAATTTTTCCTTTCAAACAAAAGATGTACGTGATCATACATATTATTCGTGATTAATAGTTTTCATAATCCACTTCAATGTTTCGATATTCGTACTACATGGAAGTAAAGAATCAGCTGAGTACAGATTAGTATAATAACACGATTTTTAACACTAACTTTGTTAACAAAAGTCATAGAAATATATTTAAATAAATATGGTTAAAAATAAAAATAAAAACAGCAAACATACTTTAGATAATATGATACGTCACGTATTCACGACTGTTCTTAATGTACACTTCAAATGTTTATTTAAACAAAAACTATATCATGTCTTACTTTATGATGAACAAATGTTTTTTTTTTTTGAAATCAATTAACTCTATTAATTTCTATCGTCGGTACCTACCTACCTAATTCGTTATGGTCACATACATTTTCTGGTTATTTTGTTTGACGGCGGCCAAATTTCATACCAGTTATACAGTTGTCGTGCCTACATACCAACTGTTTTGAATCCGCACACTTGTTTAATCGATAAAAAATAATAGCAATAGTACTTTTCTGTTAAAAACGAATTCCTACCTAATAAGAGCGGTCGATTAACGGACGAAAGGAAACATTATCAGTCTTCGAAGATAACTGCAATCGCAGGCCGTGATAACGTAATATTATTATGATTTACCATTATACGCATAGACGTCGTTATGACAGTGTGGATTATAATATTCACATGCACAAGGTCCCCCCCCCCCCAATGTACAATAAGCCTAACTAGTTTCAGTCATTCAGATTCATTCATCGTCGGCACGCGCGTCGACTCCGAACACGGTGCGCGTACTTATCGGTCGACAATAATAACCGTTGCTTGTATATTATTGTAGGTGAACATAAAATAATATTATATTCGTAGAAGAAAAATGTTGCCCGCGTTCGAATGATAATTACTTTAAAATAAAAAATAGTCCCGTAATAAATTCCAATTAATGTGTTTATATTTTAAACGTCATTTTCTGTGTAAAACCAATGACGTGAATATTGAAACATTATGTAAGTACTCACCTGCTATAATAATTGTACGAATATTTTTCTCATAAGCTATTATTATTTATGTTGGATACAATGCGTGAGCAATAATTTGAAATCTCGTTTTAGTACGACAGTATTTTACAGCTCGATTTATTTTAAACATAATATAATGTTGTATAAAAACTAAAAATGTAGGTAAGTACATTGCAATAAAACATTCGAATGTATAGGATTTATTCTTTCCGATAATAATATGCGCCTAAATCTAAAATTACAAATTTCGCGAGAAACCATAACAATATACGCGTAGTTAATTCGAAGACATATTTTAGTACAAATATTCAAATGTAAAATTGTGTGTATTGTGCAATCATACTAAACTTGCAATCAACACTTGTCAAACGCAGTTGTACATAATATTTTCTATTGGTGTAAAACTGCTTCTTGCAGACCGTTTGAATGTCATTACTTATGATATTCGCCCTCTAAAATTACGATTTGAATACAAGTAAAGACAACCACACGAAACAATTGCAGACGTGTGTCAAAGTATATTATACAAATTAAAGTGGCTCGCTATAATGTCATATTCATAATATTTTCTGTTTACTATTCGTTAAAAATGAAGTTATTGTTTGACCGTGCCTACTAAGAGCGGCACCCGCGTTCTTCGACGTCATGATATACATACCAGATATTTTGTCTGAATTCAGAATGTGGATATTAGTGTTGTACTGATAATATCGATCGACTTGTGTCAATCATCGTAAAAACTTAAATAATAATAAAGGCCTATGGTTGTTAGCAATTATATATTGGGTATTTATAGATAAATAATATAATTTACTTATCCAATATTTGAATTTACATAATAATAAAATAAATAGATACATTATATTGTATGTCAACAATAAAATATTAAATACATTCTAATAAAATTGCAAAACTCAAAGTCGATGTGCTTATTCATTATATTTATTATATTAATTATTATATTGCCACATAATATTTTTTTATGTCATTAGTAAATTACTTCTAGACAAATTATCTTTTAGATAATTTATTAACTATTAAGTTAACCTACCTATGCGTAGGTACATACTATATTTTGTTGTAATAAAAGTGGCATGTTAATAATATGGATTAAACACAACAAAGGTGTGTCTGTTTATGCTATAATATCTTATACATTGTGATGTAGGATAAATATTAATTTTGTGTATCAACTGCTACAGACATTAAATAAACATTTTCAAAAATAAAGAACTTTTTTATTTTATTTAAAACTATATTATTACATATATTTCATTACCTTCCTCGGTACTGTAACGAAATGTAAATGTCCCTACAACAGTGTTTTTTAACTTTCATTTCAATAACTTACTAGAAGAAATATTTATTAGTAGGTTAAAATTTTGAGTTAATTTTTGTAATATTATTATTTTAATTCAATAAAAAAAACTATTATATGATGACGATATATAAACCAGCGTCGTTTATACAGGTTAGTTTTATTTAAATTCTAACAAAACCACCAGTTTGATAATTTAGAATAGTTTTTCAGTCATTTTGCTTTTGCTTTTTTATGATTTATTGTATTCTATTTAATGTTTTTTTTTGCGATTTCAAACTCTTAGTCTCGTATACAGTTATACCCTGTTTCAATAATAGGTAGGACAAGTAGGTATTCCAATACCGTATTATTATATGTTATAAATTGTATACTTCACACCAAATAAATAAACAAAGCATTTATATCTCGCATACTTATTGAGGTCTGGTAACTTTCTACTTGAGGTACGGTTACCGTTATATTTTCAACTAGAACAAAACTTAACGATATTTTATACATATTATATCAAATGAACGCGATTCTTAACCAAACACTTTTAATTTTTACAAATATTTACGTTGCATTCAAATTTACGCGGATAAATTAGGCGGTAATTAAACCAATGTAACTTTATCGTTCAACGGAACATTGAATTCAAAATATGTTTAAAAATGTTTTATATTTTAATGTTTTAAACGTAAATTTAGCTTACTCTATAGATTTTTTTATAAGCAGTTAACTTTCTAAAGTTGAAAAAAAAATCAACAATAATAAATACATATGTAGCAGCAATATAATGACATGAAACATTGGAGGCAATGTACCGTTTTTACTGGTACAGGAAACCGTAATTATAATTACAGACCGGTATTCAGCGATTAATTACCGGTCCCAACGGTCGAGGCCATTTAGACGGCACGTACCAAATAATTATATTGTATTTGTGTTATTATTTATTATTATTATTATTATTATTATTATTATTATTCGCAAACGTATACCTACACAATTTAATAATGGAATGCATAATGCAATTCGATGCACCGGTCTTTCAATTCATTAGATTAATAATATTTCATTGAATTGTTTTTACAATCGTCTGTTTTACGGCTGTATGTATACCCGTACATACAATTTAAAGACGGATGTATACTTAGATTTCATGAGTGTTAATTTTAAACACAATTGGTCATTAATTTGAAATTAAAATTAAATTAAACACAAAAATGTCAAACAGTTTGTAAATGAATTAGATTATATTATTGTGTCAGATGAACAATTGAACGCCAAACACTCATTATTTCAAAAACTATTAACGTTGTTGGTAATATATTTTTACGTAAGATTAAGTTATTAAAAAAACAAAATTTTTCTAATAAAATTATATTTTTAACTATCTTTTCTATATTTTTTTTTCTTTTTTTTAATGACAACATACAATTTTAATTTCTCATTCCTTATTCCAAAGCAGGATGTTTTATAGAATTCATCCAACTTCGATACATAAAAATCAAATTTTGGACGAATAATTTATTATTTTTTAAGTATTTAAAGATTAAATAAGCGGAGTGGAGTAGTACAGGGGTACCCTACAGCAAAATGTTGGTCCACTACTCCATTGTCACCATTCATCTAAACTTAAGATACCTATCTATAACTAATAAACTTAATACATAAAATTTGATTTTTATACATCGAAATACTCCAAATAATATTCTGCTTCGGAATAAAAAACTAAAAATGTATGTTATCTTTCAAAAGAGTAAAAAACTTAAAAAATTATAACAATAAATAATAATAAAAAGTATCATTTTTTATATATATATATATATATATATATATTGTTTTGTAACGACTTAGAATTGTGTAACAGAAATATTTTCAAAAACGTTAGTATTTTCTAAAATAATGAATGTCTTACCTACGTTAAATGGATCACTCCATGTAGAATACTCAGCATTAAATACACGTGCATTAATCGATATAATAATAAAATGCGTTAAAAAGTTTAGATTTCAATAATAACACGTCATAATGTCATATAATATAATATTATAACAGTATAATAATTGAGTTGTACCGGCTAATAAAGTAACGATAATATTCTTCTTAAAATCCCAATCTCTGAATAATATGTTTGCAAAAATAAATGAATAATAGAAACGTAAGAAGCCCGAGTAGGTAAATAATTTATATCGAAATCGGTATACTCGTTTAATACGGGTAGACGTCGAATAATCGTATTTTATTCAGTCGGGTACAATAGTATAGATGAAATATCGTATTCAATAGCACGATGTAGGTAATTATTTTAATTTATAAACTGGATACGATTCCGCTTGGCACGCGGAACACAACCACCTAAATCATAATCTGTTCGCAGTCTCAGAAGTGTTGGGCAAAACAACTCTACGTATGACTTTATATTAAACTTTAAAATGCATTAAGTACATTTAATACTTACACATTCCTTGAATTATTCAATACATATAATACTTTTATGGATCAGTATAATATAACAATAATTAAAATATATTTCATAATAATTAATAAAAATAAAGCTAAAAAAAATTAATCACGGATAATGACTACATTTTCACAATTTATTTCACTAACTAGCTTTTTCATAGTAGAATGTATTGTATTTATTTTAACATAAATAATAATAATATATTATCTTAATTTTTAAATTATAACAAGATTAATATGTCTATTTATACCTATATACCTACCTATATTAAAATGTATTCTTTTTTATTTAATACCTATATAATCTTTATAAACTTGAATCGCCGGTTAAACATAGAGCTTATTTGCTCAACACTAAAGAGCTTCAGCCACGGTGATCGACATCGATCAGTGATGCGGTTGAAGGTGGTGAAAGAGATAGGCGAAGAGTTAACCTCTATATGCCTCACGAGTCAAATCGTACCTCGTCTCGAGTAGACGCCGCCGAAAATGATGCTAGTTGGTACAGGTTTCTTGTTTGAAAAAATATGTATATTAAATTTTTTTACAAAAAATATTTAAACGTTTTGCGTTTTGCGTGCAATTTAATAAAAAAAAAGTCTTATTGATCTCTCCTTAAACCACGAATATTTTTCGTGTCTCAGGTGAAATACACGACGAACTGAGCTGCCTCATATACCATTGCATGTGATAACTACCTAAAGGTACTGCTACACCTTCATGTCGGCGCGGTTTTCGCGAACCTAAAACAGAATAGTTGTTCGACCGACTAAGATTGTACTCGAACGGAATATGGACTTGGACTGCACATCTCCGCCGCCGCCGCCGCCGTCGTCGTCGAGACTTCCGTCTCTCTCTAAAACGCCACCGGTGCAGGTGACCAACAGGGCAAAACGGCCGAACGTGTTGCACCTGTCGAGTGTCGGATATAACGGCAGCGTCGATGACCACCATCGTCACAATGCCGACCAAAGGGACGCCCTTCTGCTGTCTTCGCTGTCCGACGACGCACTGCTGTCACCCGACCCCGACGCAGCCGCTGCCAATGTCGACTACCCTGTCCTGGCCAACGGACAACCGGTGACGATTTCAGTATCCAAACACAAGTACGAGGCCACAATTATTACTATAATATTTCTATACATCTTATTCGTGACAGATATTTTTATTTTTTAAACTTCAAATTTTAAACCTCCGTTTCGTCTGCAACACGTACATTTGCGAATTTCAGTCTTTTCTCGTATACGTAATCTTGTGGATATTTTTCGATTTTCATGAACAATTTGTTTTTCTAAAGTTGTTTTTATAATTTATACAAAATGTTTTTTGATTTACAAACAATAATAAATAATCATCTACAGAAACTGAAAACTAGTTTATAAAATCAATCGAAATAACGTATATGACAATAGTCAGAAATTCACAAATGTCTATGCCTGTGAAATGGAGCTTGAGCAAAATAAGCCAGTTTACACATCATAAAGTATCTGCCTATACAATATCTATTACGATAATATATTGTAGTAGAAACGCTACAAAAAAAAAAATTATAAATAATATTATACGTGTGAGACATTTTAAAGCCCAAAATGCTAAAAATGTATGAACGAAAGTTAATTAAATTCATATTTTATTATAGAAACATCTTTTTTAAATTTTATTCATATTTTTAATTAACCCAAACACTAATTTTAGTATCATTTCGTATTGTTATATTCCAATTGAAACATAGGATTAAAAATAATAAAGGATAAAAAATAAGAAATTAATATTGACATTGTAATACAAGTAATTAAATAAGTTAAAATATTAACACTAGGTTTTAATTTCCTTATGGTTGTTTTAAGTATTTTATTTAAGTATTATACTATTTAGTATTTTACGACTCGCATGTTATGTATTAACTAAATAGTAACGTTAACGGGTGTTAGATACACATAAGATTTAACAGGCAAAATCGAACAATTATATTTATCAGTTGTCACTTAACAAACAACATCAGACGTTACGTTCACAAACTTCTATACGAACTTCTATACTTCTTAATATAGAAATTTGTGATTACATTATCATACTTATATTTTTTTTTTTATACAGCGTAAATAGTGTAAATTTACACGTGATACGTGATACCATAGTGGCAATCAATAAATTTTTAATTTATTTTATACTTAACACGTTACCAGTTTCTTCTTCTACTTCTGAAAGAACATTTTTTGTATTAGACGGGATAAAAACCTATTAAAGGAGAAACATGTCATAAAATAGACTGAATATCTTGTTAGCTTTAGATAATATTAATGAAAAAGAAAAAATAACAGCATTTTATTATGCTGATAATTTTCCTAAATAGATGCAGTTATTTAGAGTGATGCAACAAGTAGACTGAGATGAAATACATTATAATAACCTATTATTTATTGTTTATTAATAAATATTATTAAAAAAACATAATGCTTATTGATAAAAACAATTTTCTAAATTATATAGAAGGGATGACCTTGATAAAAAATGTATTTAGCCTTCCCCTTAATCAAAAATTCTGTCTAGGGTACACTATAGTCACGAGGATTTTAGTTTAAAATCATCTCGATCATTCGCCAAACACGTCGAATTAAAATCTTGAAGTGCTACAATTATTTTAATACGATAAAAACAGCTGTGTTGTCTTATACGTAGATGAGTCTTTGTGGACACTTATACTTGCGCACATAAATTATTATTACTATTATTTTTATTTTATTTTGAGTTTCTATGCGTTGTTTGTCCAAAGTAGATACACCGATTATTTATATTACTACTCTATGACGCTTATAATGATAATTATTAATTAGTCGTAAAAGTTATCTCCAATAAATATGAAGAGTTAATAGGTAGTTATAGTGTTATACTAAATCCATTAAAAAAGTTTTTAGATTATAATCGTTACAATTATTTCCATACACAATTAGGTACACACGTAATAAATACGTCATAATTATTAATTATGTTTAATAATGACGAAATAAGTGGTTTCAATTTATGATGCATCTAAAATACCACGATAGTTAAACCAAGTAGATAGGTACCTACAAAAAGAAATATTTTTTTTTTTAAAAATAGGAAACTATTGCTTTAAAAAAAAAATTATTCGCCTCAAGTGTTCAATGTGCAATATTTAACTTACAAAGTATGAACTAAAACAAATAATTAAACATTTAATCGCATTATATTTAATTTCGATATTGCAAATGTAAAGAACGTTAATTGGTATATTTTATAAGCTAAAAGAATAATACTTGTAATAATTTCATTAATGTCAACGAATTTCATCTAAAGGAAGGATTATACATTCTGCAAATCATGTATTTTTTTATTCATTCGATACAAAGTATCACACAAACGTATCGTTTTTATTAATCGTAACAAATTGTAAAATAAAAATGTATAATTAATTCAATTAAATAACAGTTTTAAAAACTAATATGGCACTAACATTCTTTATCAAGTTTGTAACATTTTTTTAAAAAAAGGCTTATTATTTTCTATAATTGTCTATTGGTCTTTTTTATACGTGATTTTCAAAAACATTAAATAGGTTATTTTTCTTATCAGTGCCTAAATTTGTTGTAAATTTAATTGTTACTATCTATAATTATAGGTACACAATTGGCACAATTATAACAAAATATTTTGAGTCATCTAGTATTATTCAATGCAAAAATCACAAAAAAAAATACTTTAATCAATCTTATAAGCATAGTTCTAACGTTATTATAAAATCGAATTACTATAATGCCAATAATTATAATATGGTAATCGGTTTAGTTTAGTAAAATATTATATAGCACGGGTAAATTAAATAAATTGGTAAAAATTAAAAACAATTATAAGACATGATCACATTATATTGACCTATGAATGCAGATTCTGAACAAATAAATCACTGTTCCACTGATGAGTTGCTTATCGTTTTCTTTTAATCGGTTAAACAAACCAGATCAGTTGTAATGGTACATTAATATTTTATGTACACGACTTATATTATTATTATGTTATAGGCAAGTCAATTTAAATCAATTTAAATCATACAGCCTAATTCAACGCACTAGATCTCTTGAGTTTGTAATATTTTGTGTTTTAAGTCCAAGGAAAGTAAGTCATATGGTCATAATGTGATTAATAATTTAATTCGCACCAAATAGAGTATAAAAAAAGTGCAAAATATTGTTACTACAAATTGATTAGTTTTTTTTACGAAAACTTTTTTACTCGGAAGCAATTTTTATGAAACCAATAAATGTTGAGTTAAAATCAACAATTTTAAAATTAAACGCAATGAACGATCGATAGTTTTTAATTTTAAAATCATAAAGTAGAATCTATTATATTTTTTATAATATTATCTCATATTTAACTTTAAGTATACGCCAATACATATTTACATACTCTCATTCGACATAGGTAGATGTGATAAAATTGTCTGCTATAATAACATTTTAGAGCGTTTCTTCTTTTTCTTCCAGCCAATATATAATTGAAAATCGTTTCATTTTTGCTTTTTATTATATGCCTCTATAATATCTATTATATTCGTAGTTATATGAAACGTATATTATTGAAACGTAATCCCGATTTGACGAGTTTTAAATGTTTATTTTAATTTTACGGAATCATTTAAGTGTAGTACCTACATTATAATATTGTTTTTTTTTTATTTCAAACATGATGATACAATTTATTTTGCTGTTTAAAATTAAAACCAACATATTGTTCTTACGTTTTATTCAATTTAATGCATATAATTATTAAACGATTAAACTGTGATATTTAGATATATTATATACATAGTACCTATTATAATACGAGCAATTTCATTAATTTACTAACCAATGAAATTATAGCAATATATCTCATATTATTTCGTTACAACCACAGACATTAATCATCGTATTATATTCAAAATACTGTTAGTTAGAACATAAGATGTATATGGTGAATGCTGTGTGTTCATAATAATATTCTCAACAAAATAAAAAATGTGTGACACGGTTGTTGAGACAGAAGACTGCTTTAACTGTGCCGATGTCGATGATAGGTATATTCGATATTTTACAATAAAATAGATAATGTAGTGAAACTTCCACACAACGAAATAATATGGATTATGAAAAAAAACATCGCATTATAGAGAAATTTGTCGAATGTATAATTAAATTAATTTGCGGGTTCTAATTTAAATATTGGTTGTCAAAAACATTTCGTTAAATTAAAGTTCGTTTTATGAAAGTTTCGCTCAATTATAATGCGCTTGACGTTGAACTTGTGGGTGCGGCATTGCATAGAAATCTGTGAACCAACACAACCGATATGTACATTGTTGTTGACCGCAACATTATTGTATCTCTGTGTACTCGACTTGTTTAAATGTCAATTTGTTTATCGTTCAGACGCATCTGTGTGATTGATAACCGTATTGAATACGTCTTTCTCTCTCCGTTAAGTCGGCCTAAAAGTGTACCGTTTATGACGAAGAAGACAGGAATGCCGTATCCATAGTGTGTTTAATATTATATCAATGCTGCGATTATTGTAGCGATGACGTTTTTTTTACCCACGGGGTGTAAATTGTAGCGATTATTGTTTATTTATTTATTTTTTTTTTTTTACAACCGTCCGAAATGCCGGCTTTTATTTCAGCTCGAGAAAGTCGCATTTGTCGTCGCCGTCGGTGTACCGGAAGGCCAAACGGAGAGCGCTGTACAAGAATGGCGACTGCAATATCGTCCTGGCAAACGTGTCGAAACTTCGGCGGCGGTACTTGCAGGACCTGTTCACCACGCTGGTGGACGCGCGATGGCGATGGACTCTGTGCGTGTTCGTCATGAGTTTCCTGCTCAGTTGGCTGGCTTTCGGCATCGTCTGGTACTTGATCGCCTTCACTCACGGCGACCTGATGCCCGAAAACATCGACAACCCGTCGTGGTCGCCGTGCGTGATTAACATGAAAACGTTCATAGCCAGTTTCTTGTTCAGCGTGGAGACGCAGCACACCACGGGGTACGGTTACCGCATGGTCACGGAAGAATGTCACGAGGCCGTAGTGTTTTTCTGCCTCCAGAGCATCGTCGGTTTGATGATCCAAGTACGTTCGCTAAACGGTCCGTTCGGCGGATACGCCAATAATCGTTATGGTTTCGAACTTTGATTTTGTACGTATTGTTACCTAAACGTCTATAATATTATTGTAATATTATTGATGTTTAGAGGTTTTGAAAAAAATAAAATTCGATTTCGGTTAAATTTTATATTCGGGCCGAAGTACCAATTTTTTTTTTTTTTTTTTTTGACAAAAATAACCAAACACTGTAATGACCGAAATCCGTGGACTCGGAACCGAAAGGTACTATCTCAAAATATCAATTTTTCAGGAGAGCAATACTTGCAGTACTTCAAACTGTTACATTATCTTCTTACGTAATGAATGATTTTTTATGATTGTCAAATCTTAAAATTAAATAACTTGTTCCGCGTTAGTTCTTGTAATTAAGACTTGTTCTCAGCAAAACGATAATGTATCTAAATAATTTCAGTTAAGAATCAGTAAAATTTTTACAGATAGAACCTTTTCATTGTGAATATATTTAACGTACATTTTCATAACCTCACCAATTTCAGAGTTTGCATATTTTTCCATGCAAATTTCTCCTGACCCACCTAAACACAATTAAATTTTTTGAGTTAACTAATGCCATACAAATTTTGGAAACGATCGTACAAATTCATTCGAATCACGTGCTAAATATTTGCATAGAAAAATTTATAAAAAAAGTTGTTTATTCACGTGAGTGAGGACTGGAGGAACGTTTTATTCACCACATCCAAAGTAAATTGAATTTCCCTAGTAAACCAATGTTGTATAAATTTTGAGAACGGCCGTAAACATTCAAAATTTGAAATTGGTGGGGCTGGGAAAATGTACATATAGATTTTTATCTTTAAGTTAGAAGTTTTTTGTTCTAAGTTAGAAGTTTTTTGTTCTAAATTAAAGATATATTTCTCGAGAAACACAATCTCTAAATATTTAATTATTAATATTTGTTATTGTATAGTTGACACAGTTAATACGGCATAGCACTTTTTGGTTATCATTAATTTGATTTATTTTAATGTGTAGATAGCACCAATTAGTTTTAATACTATAATTAAGAGCCAAGATTCTTTTGAGATCATTTTTAAGTAATAAATTATGAATGTAATAACTAAACGTTTAAAGATAAAATAATAGAATAATCTTAACTCAGCTCAGTTAAAATAAAATTATTTAGTTTTTTTAATTACCCAGTGAGTTGTACGTGTACATAGTGTTTGTGTTAAGTCTTTAGTAATAATTTCTTATTCTGTTCAATCCAAGAGTATTAAACAACTACATGATATGAATATCTACTAGATTATTGAATCAAGAAATATCAATTAATTTTTAATAAAACAAAAAATAGGAAATTTTAAGCTGAGTTTTGTACTTATACATATAACGTAGAAAATTGACCTATAACAGCCAAAAAATACTTAAAAATTCAAAAATGTCACAATATACAACAAAAAAATACAAAATAAAAGATTCAAAATTGAATTCGTTACCTAGTACCTAATTCAAATTCGTATAGAATAAGTTAAAAATAATTCATTTTCCTACTAATTCGCAGCCATAGTTATAAAATTTAAATAGAATGAACTTTTTAATTAATTAATACCTACTACAATAACGTTATACTATGATACAAAAATAATAATACATTTAAAATTTAAATGTTTTGTTAATTTACATCGAAGATGGTATACTTATACCTTAGACGGTAGCTCGTATAATTAATATAGTTTAACAATGATTATTGGTTTCATCTAATTTATGCGATTATGTGGTGAAATGGTGGAGAAGGGGATGGGGGTGTTTAGCATGAGTCTTTATACAAGCATACCCGTAAATTATTTTAAGTCTCTTTCTCTCCGATCATGATATGACCACGCTGTCCCGCTGATGGATTTTTATAACGGTAGAGTATAATATTATTATTTGCAGGCGTTCATGGTGGGCATCGTATTCACGAAGATGGCACGCCCGAAGCAACGCAGCCAGACGATCATGTTCAGCAAGAACGCGGTGATATGCCGAAGGGACGGGCAGCTGTGTCTCATGTTCCGCGTGGGCGACATGAGGGAAAAGTCGCATCTGATCGGCACCACGATCCAGGCCAGACTTATACGATCCCGAGTGACGCCCGAAGGAGAGACGTTATCGCCGCACGTGATGTATTTAAAAGTGAGCAAATAGAAATCAACCGTTTGCGAGGAAATATTATTGTTAACTATTACACTAATATCGGCGAGCTGTTTTGTTTTGGACGTGCATTTTTGCGTGTGAATATAACCACGCAATACTATTATTTCGAGTTTAGTATTAAAGTGAAAACTCGTAAAAGATTGCTAAATCTTTAAAACTTACCCGCTGGAGAGTTCTAGTTGCTAATATTATAATATGTACCTTACAATCGTCTAGCTAAATTGCGGTATTGTTGCAGTAGACTTTTCTTGTTAAAGGGATGTCAGCACATTGTTATTATTTTATCTCTCTCGGCCCGCACGCATCATAAACAAAACGAATTCAATCAAAATCATTTTTTTGTGTGTGTGTGTGTGTGTGTGTGTGTGTGTGTTTTTGAATTACTTTGGAATAAAATCGGCAAAACTACAAAAATTATAGAGAATGATATTTTTGAGAGCATATTAATTTTTCAAAATAATCTCAAAACAATTTAACTTTCATTAGGACTTACAACTTTTTTATTTTTATTTTATAAGCCGAATAATAATAAAATATAAAATCGATTTGTCAAACTCTCAAATATATTATTATCTATAATTTTTGTAATGAGTGATTTTATTCAAAGATTACTCAAAAACCATGAAAAAACGATTTTTACATGAATGGTGAATGCATTTTATCTACGTTGCGCATGGATCTGAATAAGAAAACAAATATTGCGCTCACATCCTCTTAAACATTTTTAATATTTAAAACTGTACAGGGATATTATTTCGATTTTTTAGTTTATGGTGTAAAAAATCATAACCAGACCTATAATAGATATAGATTACATCAGTAGATTTAGGTATTATACACATATAGCAGGCAAATGACAAGATTTAAAATACAAACAACTAGGAATGCAATATATGTAGACTTTCATTTTCTTTCAGACATTTTAATGGGAAATTATAAATATTTGTGATTTTTTAAAAATAACACAATTTAACCAAGTTAAAAGTGCTAAGTTGCAAAAATAAATGATTAATATATAATGGCTCACTTATAACGTATAATATTTTTTTAGTTAACAAAATCAAATTTAAATAATTATTCTTAAATTTATACATTTAACTATATCTATTCGTCGTTCTTTTAATTGATCATACTTTTCAAATATATTGTATATATAATATGTCCATATAGCAACTTCTATGAAATGCTCTTTTTTGAGAAATAATGAGCATTTTAAGATATGTCTTATAACTAATAGAGATATTTTGTTTGAAATAGTACACATTCAAATTAACATTTCCAGAATGCAAGTTGTATATTATATTACTATAAATATTGGACATTTTGGTCTACTTTCAATATCACCCATATCAAAAATATTGGATTTTTCAACAATAACAGTATTTATTTTAGTATTAAACTAATCTGAAGTCGTTAAAATAAAAATAGCATACGAACAATGTATCAATTAATAATTAAAATTACTTTCCCAAAACCTCAGATGTATTCTTTGTGTCTTTGCTCACGAGTATTTGTAGACCACAGAATAGGCACCGTGCAAGTCGACGTTAGCGCTACCTGGTTGATAAATTCTAAGTTCTTTTATTATAAAAACAATATTATGTTAATATGTTGAAATTGCAATTTCTTTTTGGTTTTTAGTTTCGAATGTTTCAATTTCGACATCTAAGACTCAACACTTACCTATCCTAATCGTTTTTCTTTTTAGTTCATTGATTTTATAAATACTGTTAATAATATATTTTAGCAATGAGTAACCAGATGCTTTGATGGTTTTCTATTACAATACCATCTGGGCTGACACACAGCCATGGTTTTTGAGCATGAATTACAATACCACATTTTAAAACTGTAGCACCAAAAAGTTTAGAATATGACTCTACAGCTTCCTCTTCATACTTTTTTCCATAAGCAACATTGATTTTACCTTGGTATCCTAATACTTTTTCATTTAATAGAGATATTGCAAGGTTATTTTGATGTTCAATAGATAAATTCTTACAAGTTTTAATTTTATGGGCTTTTAGCTGATATTCGACAATTTCTAATTTCATGCAATAAACTGTTCTCAGATTGATCTTTAGTTTTATTGAATAATTCCATAAGTTCAAATTTATCAACTATAATTCTTTTTGAATAATATTCATTTTTCATACAATTTAAAGGGAAGTAACATCCAAAATATAGAATAAATTCATTTTGTTTTATTAATATATCGGATATATATATATTTCATTAATGTCAATTTCTACTTGATCTATGATGTATTCTAAACACATTTTGCTCTCTATGTAGGCCTTACACCTTTGCTCTTCTTCAATCATTTTACTTAAGATGCATAGTATAGATAATATGTTATATTTATTCACTAGAATATCATGACTCACTGCATCAGTATCGACATAGTTTATAAGCTTTCTTTTTTTTTTAAATAGATTTTCAACTGCCTTTCCTTTTTTATACTTCACTTCACCTGATTTAGAAGGTTTACCCCATTCCTGTTCAAAAGTGGTCTTTGATAATCCTTCTTCGTTATTAATATAATAAATAGTAGCAGCTATGTGTTTGCATTTTTTTCCAGCTCCAGCTGGACACTCACAAGTACAATCAATTACATTTCTCAAGGGATCAATCTTAGATAAAAAAAATAAAAATAGTAATTGTGAATTAAACTATCCAGTACAATTGAATTTAAAATACAAGTTTACCTCCAATGCCACTTTATAAGGTGGTAATGTAACAGACATTTGTCTAATTACATAACTAGATATAAATGAATATCCATTTGGTTGTTGAATTTCGATTACTGAATGATCATGTTTGCTTTTAACTAGTTTTAATCCTTTATTATTTTTGAATTTATAACCATAATTTATACTTTGAAATCCACATTTTAGAATGATATCAGGTTGTATCATATTTATATAGAAGAAGTAAATTTCTAGTTAACAATTTAACATTTACAATTTAAAAAAAATTTGATTACCTATTTTCAATTTTGTATTTTTGTAATGAACAATAATTATCATGATATTACAGTAGATATTAATAATAATTATATCAATTACTGATAAATATGATAAAAAAATATAGATATTAAATAATTATTTGATCTACTTCGTGTAAGAATCACAAACTGTAAAAACACTAAAAAACCAACAAGTAAAAATAGTAATATGTACATCAAATCTCAATATCCTAATAATAAAAGAACTTCAGGAGTTTTAAACCAGAGCGCACTGTTATCCACCACATGCACGGTGCCTATAGAATACAGTGCGACTGACTGAAGTCGTCGGTAATACAATACAATATAGACGGAACTAAAAGTATCTATATATTTATAAAACACAAACATTTTGTGTAAACACAGGAAATAAGAATTCTGAATTACTGAAAAATATTTCGCAAAACATTCGTCAATGTATTTCAATATAAAAAATTTAAATTTGTTACGATTGGCTTATAAAAAGTGACGGAAAAACTGGTGGGGGGGAGGGATTTATTTTCGGCTACGATTACGATCGTCTTACACAATAAATTGTATCATTTACAGAACATTTCTATTTCAGATAAACGTAGACGACTACGGCGAACACGTGTTCCTGATGTGGCCGACCATAGTCGTACATAAAATCGACCAGGACAGTCCGCTGTATGGGCTGAGCGCGGCGGACCTGTTAAACGAGAGATTCGAAGTGATCGTGATCCTGGAGGGCACCACCGAGTCTACGGGGCAGACTACACAGGCCCGGACATCGTACATGGCGTCAGAAGTCCTGTGGGGCCACAGGTTTCGCCCGTTGGTCAAATATTGCAAGACGAAATTGACGTACGAAGTCGACTACTCGCAGTTCCACGAAGTGTTCAATGTCGACACGCCACTGTGCAGTGCCAAAGACCTAGAAACATACTTGACGATCAACGAGCCGAAGTCATAATATGATTTATTACATTTATATTATTTATTTATGTACTTATAAATAGATAATAAAATGCAAACACGCGTTTTTCAATTCCTGAAACTTTTACTTTTTTTATAACTGTAAAATCTTTACTTTATTACTATGAAATTGAAACGACATAATTGACATGATTTTTTTTTATATAATTACTGTATTGCTGTACATACTTACAATTTTTCTAATTTATAAATCATGAATTTTATCTAATATATCTTTAAAACTTCAGAGAAAGCATTTCATCTCTTAAAATTTATTACGTCCCTACGTAATAATATGTTTAGATAAAACATTATATTGCATTGAGTATGTATTAATGAAAATCTTAAATTTAAATCCATCAAAAACATGATAACAATATATTTTATGAATAAACAGGGCTTAAATTAGCTCAAAACGGCAAAGGATACTCTACAGTGATCTCTACAAATACCATACGATAAATAACCTCTACGTATACTATTTTGAGAGTTCCGTCTTAATTTAAATTATAGGTAATAAGTATCATTCAAATATTATAATTTAATATGTTTTCACAACCGGTAAATCGCAACTGGTGGAGAGAGTGTCATTGTGTTCATTAATATCGCTAATTTAATTTACATGCACATTTCTCATTTTTCTAATCCAAACTCTGGCAACTACTTCTCCATAATTTAAATTGTGTAATGATTATGTAACAAAATATTTAATCATAATCCATAAGTAATAAAGTGCCTATGTTAGAATGATACAATATTAATATAATAGAAACATTAATTATATTCTCTGTAGAACTCACATTTCACTAAGTTTTTTTTTAACTCAATATATTAATATTATCTATGAAAAATAACAAAAACGTTATAAATTAATTATTATAAAAATATTAAATACAATAATTACTGTTAAATTATAAAATATAATTTCAAAGAATTTTTTGGAATGACGAAACAACAGTTAAAACACCGGAAATATTATATCAGAGAATTAAAGCATTATTAACCCGAACATTTACAGTAACACAGTGTGAGAAAAACTAATATATTATGCAGTAGACGACGAACAAATATGATTTACAATAAATACAATTCTCGATATCAAAGTACAAACACAAAATCAAATTTGTATTCAATTTCCTACTTTGAAACACAATCGTAATATATTATTATTATAGTCATATCCATGTAGGTATAAGAGTAATTCTTATTTGTCGTTTTTGTATTTTATTGTACACTTTTATACGTCTTGATCCGTTTAAGTTTCTGCACTAACCCGTGTATTTGTTTTATAAATGTGCAAAAAAATGATCATTAATATCGTTGACACAAATTATATTATATTCATTCAATTAATTATAATCGTTAAAATCACACCAATCACTTTTTTTTTGAACATCAATGACAGTCATTTCCTATTCTGAAGTCCTTGGCAATGCTAAATATAGGTTTTCGTTTATTAATACATTTGAGTGGTAAGTGGACATTGTTGCACTGCAAAATGTACCTACATATTGACATTCGTCCCTTTTTAATTACGTTCAAATTCTCATAAGTATAATAACAAATAACCAAATGTATATGGCGGTCTGAAGAATAATTTATTTAAAATAAATGAAAATATACAACTCACCAATATTTCTTAAAATATTAGAATAAATATCAAATTATAATACTTATGACATGGAAAAAATTGTATACAATTACAATTACTGAAAAATATTATTAATTATATATTTTGAATAAATTGCCGGATTCCGACGAATTTAACGTAATATCTGTGTATGGCAAACTCATAATGTTTAAAAACACAAATAAACAATTTTAAAAAATAATAATAATAAAAAGATTAGAGATCCTTAAAATTGTTCTAATTCGGACGAATCAATTCATATATGTTCATATCAATTTTCTAAAATTGGCTAAAAATTTTATTTTAATAACGTTCAGATTATTAGTATTACAAACTAAACATTCAAAATTATTTTATTAGACCTAAAAATGCGTAGGTACATAGACTTCAATAAATATACAACGATGATGCATAAATAAAAATTGTACAAAATAAAGCAATAATTGTAAAATAAAAAATAAATTTCTTAGTACTAAGTTCAAACAGGTATAACATAATATTAATTAAAAATATATGTATGTTTATTATTATTTACTTTTTTTTTTTTTGAGCAACTTAGGTGGAATATTCTGTCAAGTATTATAATATATGAGCTTATAGAAACGTATTTATAAATTAATTATGAGTTATTGTTTTAGAATCACACACATTTTGAGTATTCATAAAAAATCTCATTGAAATGTGCGGTCATAAAACAATAGTATTTATAATGTCCAACTAATTTTACAAAGGAAGCATAATATATTATAACTATACGTCTTCGGTTTTTATGGAATGTATATAATATAATATATTATTGGCTGGACAAAAAAATTTATAATTTAAACTGACTGGTCCAGCTTATACAACGCTTTGCCTAGTAATTGTAGTGACCGGCGTATTGTGGTTGTTGTTGTTGTTGTCCATGATAGTAAGGTCCCGATGGATATGAATTTGGTGCCGGGTATCCAGCGTAAGCATATTGTTGTTTTTGTGGATAAACTGTAAATGAAAAATAGTTATAATCAATTGTCATTTAGTTCGTATGTACAGCATAATATGATACCATATGGTTTTTAATAGGCGTATCTTAAAAAAATAAATTAATGATTGAATGTTCACGAGTGCTATATTAGCTGAAAATACTATAGAGGTCGGTCAAATTTCGTGACGCAACGTGTTTGAAAAAGTTCGGGTTAATTTTAGGTCCAAGGTTAATGCGTTCACAATCCATCTAATTTCATTATTATTTTCACGCTACACTATTTTTGTATTATTGAATATACCTACTTTAAATAATTGTGAACTAAGTCCTATTATTTTTCTATTAGTTTGCACAATGCCCTTGATATTTAAAAAATAAGTTTGTATATAATTCCTTCAAAAACGCTATGTCGCTGAGCATATGTTCTTTAGTAGTATGTATACGAGACACCCACCAAATTGAATGCTGGTCGCTCAATTGATACAATATTTGATAAAATAATAATATAAATCAAGATATTTTTCACTCCCAAATTTTTATAATCAGCTGTTTAAATTAATGATAAATCAATTGAATGGAATATAAATGCGTGGTCATATAAAAATATACACGCAGAAATAGAATACAAAAAATCACATTGTCTTATTAAATTATTTTAATGTAAATTAAATGCGATTTCATCCTGGTACAAAATATAATCGGTGCATTTATATTATTGAACTGTTTCCGTCCACGTTCGCAAAAAATATTATACGAATTTAATGTCTTTCTGAGAATAAATGTTCAACAGCAATAAATTATCTCCGTCACTCGCACTTGTTAAATATAATATATCATATTAAACTAACCAGGCATTAAATATTGCATGTTAAGAGCCTCTTCTCTTTCGCGTTCGCCTCGAAGACAGATCGCAGCGCCAGAAAACAGTATAGCAGAAACCAAAGAAAATGCAACGCCAGTCCACGCCATGAAGAACGACCAATCATAAGATATACGAGTGTTGTCCTTAAGTATCTGCACAAACACGATAATAACAATCGATAAAATATATGAGTAATAATAATATGTAATCAAAACTTAAATGCAAAAATTACATTTAAACAAAATGTAATTAAATTACAAATTATCTGCCCATGATAATAATTAATAATATATCTATAATAAATGTGTTAACGTAGATAGTTGTCGGAGAAACGAATTAGTATAATATACAGAAAGATTCATCAAGCTTGCTCACCCTTAATATTACATTTATTCAAATTATAATTTTTTTAATATTTCAGTATACGTATTTACAAGGACCATATTTTCAGTTACACAGATTTTTTATACCATTTAAGGAATGCTCTGTGGCAATACAAATTTCTTTTTAACAAATGTTCCCTTTTTTTTACTATAAATTATTAAACATGTGATTTTTTTGAAAATGTCGATGTATTAAATCGAAATTAAAACGAGTAATTTATAAATTATTATAATATACACATAGGTACCTACTAAGAATAATAGTTCTTAAAAATGATTTTACACAATTATAAAATATAGATATCATATTGGGTCTAGTATTTAAATAATATAGTAGTATAATAATCTTATGCAGTTTTTCCAAATTATAAAATGTCAATGTATTAAATTTGATGTTTATGAATTACTAAAATTGTCAAATAGCTTCATAGCCTCAGTATTTTTCAAATGCATTATCTTTGTCCTTAGAACACAAAAATAACTCGAAAACTACTCGTTCGAATTTCAACAAAATACATCAACAATTTCAAACAAACTGTATAGTTGATAATTTACAGAAATAAGGGGTATTCTCAATTTAAGAATAGTAATTTTGTGTCACCATAGGATAAGTGGTAGTGGTATAAAAAAAAGTTAATATTTGTAAATATAGCCCTTATGTATACTTAAAGTGTTCAACAAACAAAATTTGAATAATGTCATTAATTAAGAGTAAAAAGAAGATGCTTGGTCAATCACTCTGTATGATATACTTAAACAGTTTACTTACGCTGTTCCACTGCTGGTAAAACTCGTCTCCCACTACACGTTCCTTTTCGTAGTATTCAACACCGTGCCAGAATCCCATAGCACCAGCACTAAGAAGGCCTGAAAACGAAATCATATAAGTTATTTTCGTAACATTGTTATTAATTTTATATAATATCTAATTATCGATATAACTCACATGCCAATAGCACTAAAATTGCAGTGGCCGTGATATTTCCGGGCGATCTTCTCCAGCAACCCGCAACTCCGGTCCAAAAAGCGATGAACATTACGAAAAAGCTCACTATGAACAAGGCGATTGTTGATCTACCCATGTCTAAACAGAAATAAATGGATTAATTTTAAACTGTAAACAGTTACTGTAATTTATGTAAACATACGCAATCTGGTCATGGCGTCTTCAGAAAACTGATGTGTCTGATCTTCCGGGTCCAAGAAGAAATAGTCGACATTCATACAATGTGTTTCAACAGGACTCAAATAGGTTTCAACTGAAAACAAATTAATAATTGTAATTGATAAAGTAAATCAGAACTTTTGTTGTTGTGAATGAATCGTTATTTTATCTACAAATAATAAATTTCGTTTTCATATTGAAGCATTATTCTTCTTCATCTAATTTATCTTTATCTTCAGTGTATTTATTTATTCAACAAAAAAATTAATTGATTAAACTAAATCTCATTCCATTAATTATCTATAACATTTATATATTGAGTAACACTGTTTTTCTTTCTTTAGTTTTATTGTGATATTATGTGTAGAATCTAACCTTCCTTTCCAGCATGGGTTAGTCGAAAGTAAAGCAATTATAATTCTACAATATTCATTAAATAATTACTAGTTTTTCATTGTTTTCAATAGATATTGAAATAACTATATGCTCTTATATATTAATTATAGTATCTATTATAAGAGTAGAAACAAACTGATATATTTTTATACATATACCTAGGTAACTAGTAATTCAATAAATGTTTTTCTATTTCACTGTACAATAATATTAGTAATTCTTATTCATAGTATGTCCTATCCTGCAATATTTCAGTATTAGTTATTTTATGAATAGAAATAAAGGAAAACGTTTAATCACTTATCAGAAAACGAAATGGTTACTGGCACATACAGAATTCTTAATTAAAATATCTACACTGGTGTTATTAAAAAATGATATTCTCAAAAAAAAAAATAAAAATGCAACATGAAGAATGATAATAAAATCAATATCTGAGTAAGTATTAAACTTTAAAAGGTACATACTACATTTGTGTCTATACTTATTATAAGGTTACCTAATAGGATCTAAAAAAACCAATAAGTATCATCAATATTTAGCGATTTACTACTTTAAATTATACGGATTGAAAAACATGATATATTTAAAAAAAAATTTAAAATGTATAATAGTATAT
This sequence comes from Pentalonia nigronervosa, assembly GCA_014851325.1. Classification (NCBI taxonomy): domain Eukaryota; kingdom Metazoa; phylum Arthropoda; class Insecta; order Hemiptera; family Aphididae; genus Pentalonia; species Pentalonia nigronervosa. The sequence goes on along the minus strand of JACXSJ010000856.1, from coordinate 103,453 downwards.
TTTACAGTAGGTATATACGCTTCCTTGTCGTAGATACGACATTGAAAAAACTAATTACTGGGAAGTAGAATTTTCTGCAATATTAAAATATTGCTCTCAACTTAACGTTGAATACTAGTATATAAATATTGAAATTTATTTAATTTAATATTTAAATCAAGGTTACTGACACAATGTAAAAATTTAATTTATTTAATATTACATTTATACGCATTATTTTAATGTATTATTAAATGTTTGTCTTATTACATATCATTAATATCTCAAATATAAAGTAACCAAAATGAAAATGTAGTAGACGTACTGATAGATGATTATTTAGATTTAATAGTATTAATTTTTGCACAACCAAGATGAATAATGTTAAACTGCAATTATGTTATTAACTATCGTCTTTATGAAGATGATTTGGCCAATAAATACATTTTTAATCAATCCAATTAATTGATAGTTAATACGTAATATTAGATGTATTATGATTGCAATAATGTACCTATTCAACGAAACGTTTTCGTTGCTATATAGAAAGAACAACGCTCGACGTTGAAATTCGATGGAATGAGTCTAATGGAGAACAATAAGAATAGATATTTTTTTTTTCAATATCGATACGATAAAAATTAGGATGGAGCGAAGTCTAGAACCACGTCTATGATTTTTTTTATTCGTCATTAAATCGAGGAGAGAAATTCTAGTTTATGTACCTACGATAATTGATTACTATTTTTATTAAAAGTATAAGATCTAAACAGCATTAGAAAACTCCGTGGACGGTAAATATCGTCATCTGTCCAATCTTATTATATAAACGTCACGTCAATGTAATTAGGATATGAAAACGAAATTTGCAGTGTACTCGTGAGATTTCATCTGAGCGTTTGGGAACGGGAATACCGGGTTAACGACAATAGTGTAACGTTTGGTTTTAATGCAAACGGGTAAAAATAAAAATACATATTGCTATTTTTTTAGATTGTTATGTTGGTTTGCGCGAGGGGTTAAAAATCGCGAAAGTACGTCAAAACTCCCGCGGTCAACTCAATATTATCGACAAGGAACTGGTTTGAAAATTTCTATCACGCGCACCCAAACAACATTATAATATCAATAATAATAATATGCAATCATTCGAAAGCCCGACTCTGAGGATTGAATAATAATAATAATAATAATAATATCATCATCATCGCTAAGCCGCGTTATTCGGCCAACACTGCGATGATTTGCACGCACGGGATATACATAATAATATTATGGAAGTCGGGAATTTCAAACTATAGTCGATTTGTGTTTTACACTGCGAACATTATTTTTGACATACCCACCTACCTAGAGGCTAGTACCTATTTGATATTACGTAAAAATATCATGCGAGTCGGACAATAATATCGTACGCGATTTTCTCTCTCGGAGAAGGACTATATCGCTGCAATGCCGAATATTCTTTTGACATACTTGTTAATTACGATGTATTATTCTCGCCACTATCTCCTCGGCATTGTATATAGTCAGTTTCGCAAATAATATGCCGTGTGTTCACGCTGTTTTACCATGCGGTCCGAAGCGCATCGAATGTCGGACCAGTTACCTACGACGGTATAAGGTAGGCAGCTACCTACTTTTGGTTTGGTTTGGATTCGTCAAATACTATATATTATTATGCGATGACACCTCTGCGGAGAAGATCCATAGAAGCGATCGAGTGGCTCCGCCGCCGTCTACATTCGATCAACCCACTCGATAATTTGAAAGCATTCAATTTGCACAGTTTATATTGTTATTATAACTTTTATTATTGATGCCATCAAGTCTATTTTGGATAGCATATGATTAATATAATCATTTTTCGTATTTCCCGGTAAGTTAAAAAAATTAATAATATTATTCAAACAGATTTATCTATAGATTAATTCATACATGTAAATTAAATCTTGTTCTGGTCATGTCAAATTATATTCAATGAAAAAATTGAGTTTTTCGACAAAAATCTTGACCTACCACAATTAAAAAATATATTGAAAATATATTTTTGAGTTATAATAATATAAGTTATATTATGCGTATACATACAGTACTAGATACATACAGTAAATACGCACTTTAAAATAATATTTTATTTTAAACCGTACGGCGTATTTATTAATTAAATAATAAATTTTTCATTTTTTATTAAATACGTAGGTCACTCGTTTTAATATATGAAAACTCTAGGAAGTAAAATTGAATTGATAAATGTGTTAATTTGTTTTTAAATTTTTTAGACAGTCGAAGCTACATTGAGTACAATGTTTATGAAATCACTTTCATTGGGTTTGTTTTTCGTTTCAAACATAAAGTAAAACCTATTGATAATTTTTTTTTTTTTTTACTGTTATTAATGTTATGTAGTATTATCGTTGTTATCGTTTTCCCAGACACTTTGAGAAAAAACAAAACCGTTATTAGTGCACATTTAACCAGACAAAATAGTGTGAAATCACGAATCTCACACTGCAGGCGCTGTGCACAACCACTTTCTATCGGCCGCTAAAACAAAAAGAGAAATATTGCATTCGTAGACGATCGGAGGGGAAAAAAATACCTCCGCCGAAGTAATAATAATAATAATAATATTCCCTTGTAGCTTTTTCTTTCGTCCTTTTCTCACTCCGTGTCTCGAGTCTCGGTATATAATATCGTATACCTTTTTATGTACGCGCGCGCACGATGTGCTACTAAACGTGACCTTGGTTGACGTCCTACAGAAGCAATTTATTATGGGGCACAGATAGAACCGGTTGCCGGCGAGCCCCTCACGCACGCGCACGGAATGTGGGCAAGTCTCCGCCGAGAACCGGTACAGGCAGCTGATGCTGAATGCGGACACTCCTAAGAATATAATATTGTATTATATACACCGTATACGAGCCGCCCCAGAATGTCGGCGGGCGCTTCGTGCTAAAATTATCGTGATGGCTTTAAGGTGTCCACGTCAATAATATAATATCACCGTAGCGACTTCGACTGTCCTTTTTCTCGGAATCCTACTCAGAAATTTCACCCTCCCCGTGACCATGTTTTATGGTCACTCGGGTGTCGTCGTCGTTGTTGTTGTTGTTGTTGTTGTTGTTGTTGCTGTCGTCGTAGTTGTCAGACAATTGAACAAGCTGCAGCAGTGTAGTATAAACATAATAATACGCATACCAAAATGTCTCGTTTTTCTGACATTTTCCAAATCTGTTGGTGGTTGGTAAACAGATAAATGAAAATCGCATTAGACGATTTCAAAAAATGTAGAACGCGTTGTGTATTAGACGTAATAGAACACACGAAATATACATATAATTATACCTTTATGTTGTTATTATTATTATTGTAGTATAAAATAAATATCTACGGACATTAAGATAATTATTATACTATGTCGTTATTCATTATGTCAAGAAAATCGTGTGCAATAAGATCACTATCTTAATAATTTATAATATGTATACGATAGTATTTGCACAGGAATAATACAAAAAGTTACGATGTAAAACATAATAATATGATACGCCGTACTCAAATATAATACACCAACTTATTATCACACTTCCGCTCGATAAAATAACTATACAATAAATTTTAAATGCCCACAATATTACTATCACATTGGATAAAAATAATAACACTTGTAGAACATACTTGCGCAAGATGTAAATTTAATATCATTATAAGACTTAACAAAATGGTATTTAAAAAAAAAATATGTATGGTATCAAATTATATTACACATTTAATTAGAAATTTAATTTTGTTTTCGTAATCCTAACCCTAAATGAATAAATCGGGATATTATGCAGCCGTGCAGTCGGTAAGAACGTAGTTATGTATAATACGATTTTTTTACGTAAATATAGCCGTACCAGAAGTGAGTGACATAATTTACATGACTGGTATTATAGTAGTTGTATAATAAATTAATAATACTTTAATACGTGTTGTGTAATTTACAATTGTGAACTGACAAAAACGTTTAGATGTGCACAGTGTTTTACCCGTTACAGAAATTTAATTACTTACGATGTGATGATAGGTTCGAAATCGTTAATATGTAAATCGATAAAAACATTTTCTTAAAAATAGGACATGCATAAACCGAAAATGTATTGGAGACAATAGAATCCTTAAATATAAATCGTTGGACACAAATGACGCGATTTTATTTAAATTGTTCCTGTTCTCATTGATTAGTATTATGTTAAGCGTGTTGAACAGGAAGAAATTTAGACCCAAACACGTTAGTGGCATTAAAAAAAACAGGTATATAATATGTAGAAATATGTATAAAAATTCATAAATGACTAACCTGTTCTAACGGTAAAACGTAAACTCTTTAATAGTATCATTTATTATTTAATATTTAGTGGTTTTCTGAGTAAATAACACGGGTATTAACGATTTCAAATATTTAATATATTATGTTAAAACTATGTTATAACCTACAATTGTTCGATATTACTGTAAAAGTATTAGTATAAATTGTCTGCTTTATATATATATTATTATTACCATCAAAGTATCAAACAATAATAAATCAACGAACGATTAAAAATCATTTATTTGAAATTATAAATCTTTTAATCATCTTTATTATATTATACTGCATTAAGAATACAATATTGAATAATATTTTTTGAATATATGATAATGTTTTTTTATTTGCTTTTTCCCCACTGAAGCAATAGTCGTGTGGTCTTAGTTTAAATCAGTTACATTCATTTTCACATGTTATTATACGGAGAATTGAGAGCAAAATCTGTTTCATTAAAAATAAAAATCACTTATTTACTTATCATAAAATTTATACCAGAAAATCACAACGTTATTTATATTATCAACACTCGCGCCGACAGCAATTTCCATTCTTTTCAAAAACCACAAACGTCCAAACCAAAACTAAATGGTACCTCGACTAATCGAAGATTCTAGCAAAACCGGTCGAATGAGGTTATACATCACCACAGTGTTATTATTTTTTTTCATACAGTTCTTTTTCCGTTTATAAACTGTGATTAATGAGTATAGTGAATTCTGTACGATTACAATGTAATGTAAATCGTATGAAACCAAATATGAGAAAGCTATTTAATAGTTTTCGTCAACATACTTTAAAAAATTAATCAAATATATGATTTTGGCCATAACGAATTACATTACATATAAATAAAACTTAAATGGTTACGTACAAAGTCGAAAAACACTACATTTTCATAAATCTACCAGGATGGTCCTTATAATATTATGTCGTGCGAAGAAAAAAAAAAGTTAAACAATTTTGTTACGTGCCGCAAAATGGTCGAAAAAGAATTATTTTTCTGTTGGGTTTAATTTAATAAAAATGTATAAGTCCCTATATTTTAGAACTTAACATTATCCATAAAAATGTTTTAGTATAATTTCTTGTTAATCTATAATTTTCTAAAAAAAAAATGAATACTTAATTATTTATTTATTTAGAATGATTGATTTTTACGATTATTCCAATACATTTGAAGGTCAGTTTATTAATTTATTATACGATAAAAATATGCAATTTACTAAAAATAATGGTTTCATTATTAAAATCGAATTTTATCCTTTTTGAGGCGCTTAAAGAGGTGAACTATCTAACAAAACTTAAACAAAATCACTATCTCATAGTAATGAAAAAGTTAAAAAAAAAAAAAGGATTCCCCTTTATAATATACATTTATAGGTAATAAATCATTCAATGATGAAAACAATGATGATGAAATCATTGAATTAGATTTGACCAACTAAAATTTCGTAACATTAACTTTGTGATGTATACTTATCGTGCAGTACTTTAGTGTGTTTGAAATTCAAGTTCGCATTATGTAAACACAAGATTTTAATAAAAAAAAATAACGATGTAACACATAATATTTCTGTAAAATCGAATAAATGCAAACAAATGCTTAATTATATAATGTATAATATCATTATATAATTAATATAATATATAATCACGCATATTATAATACTATAATATTATTTAAATGTTTTAATTTAAGTAACTTTAATGTATATTTGTATAAGGTTGGCCAAAAACATAACATCAGTGATCACAACTGCTTTTTTTTCTTGGATAACGCATATTTGGTTTATTGCTTTCACATCGTGCACCGAGTGAGCTTCAAGTGTAAGGATTGCCAATTTAGCCGATCCATTTACGCAGAGGGCAGCCCTCGTTTATTACCTGATATGTATATTGTAATAGCGAATACCTGCCTATGAATGGAATCATAATAATATAATATTATTATAATATGTTATGTGTATACGCGTCGCTACAGAACCGGACGAAAGGGAATAAGAAAAATCGGTCCATTTTCGAGAAGAGAATATTTTTGACGCGTGACATTATAATAATGAGTAATAACAATAAGAATTATGTTCCATATATTTTTATGTGCACTGTACATAATATAATATGCATTAAATAATAATAATAATAATAGTATAAGATCCTTGGCCAACGTCACATACACGCGTGTGTGTGCTCTATTGTTATATCGTTGCGTCCGTTTCGGTTCCGTGGGAGAGCGACTTGTTGCCCAGCTTTATACCATAATACACCTGTATGATAATGGTAGGTAGGATAAGGTACAACGTGTAGCGGCAATGCGTTTTTTATTATTCGTGGACGGCCCCGCGGTGACGTAACGACGGCGCGAATACGATTGCAACAATGGCCGGGTTTGTAATAATAATAGTAATAATGTACCTACATAGTTTTTCAAACTGAAAAGGAAACACGGCTCACGAGTGTATTATTATATTATTATATAGACACTCATTTATGTATAGCGAATAATAATATATTATATGGGCGTAAGCCGCCACCGCGCGGGGAGGAGAGAAATCGAAATTTAAAAAAAAAAAAGGTTTACGTCCGTAATTAATAAACGAAAACTTCTAGCGTGCCGCACAGATTAACTAGACGGTCATGCAAAGTGAATATGTGACAACGTAAATAGAGCATGGGCGACCGAAAGATTTATTATAATACATATTATTGTATCTAGGTACCTAAAGTGATTATAATAAGCGTCGTGCGCGCATGTGTATTCATTTATGAGAGAATTGTATAACAGGTGTCGGTGGCGCAATCACGTAATGGGGGAGATGGTCTCCAGGTCTCCATTACCTCCCCATGCTAAACTATATTAGAATATTTTTATTAAGTGATGCATTTTTTGATTCGATATTGATTTAAATAATTATCGTGAACTAATAATATATAATACAGATGGTAGGTGCAAAATAAAAATAACCATTTTGGACCCACCCACACTACTCTCCCGAGACAGTCTTAATTGCGCTACTGTAAATACCAAACCAAGGGAAATCGCTGACATTTTCACCATGAAAGGAGGTTTATTCATAACATATATTATAATATTTTTAATTTCTGTATTGTATGTATAGTTTCTTACAAACTTGATAAAAAGTCATCAATAATATAATATTTAGTATTTATTGTATTTTCGTTGTATACCAGGCTGTGAGAGCACTGAAGATTTTGTTTTAAAGTTGTTGATTTTAATATTAAACTATTATGTAGTATACAACGATTTTCTGAATTGCCAAAAATATTGGCTTTAAAGTGTTTATAAAAATATATACCTCTTCACTCATTTGCACAAAAGATCAGGGAATGGGGGAGAGACATTACCCCCTTGGACTCCTCGCGGACACCCTTGTACCTAATACTGTTATAACTTGTATTCTGTACTGAGTACTTTTACATCGTTCAGTGTATAGTAAGTTAGCCGTCATCGAATCACAGACGGTGAACGGAACGACTTTCTGGACCAATTTAAAATACCTAGGTAATCGCCGAATACAATTCACCAGCGGTTCGCAAACTGTGCAGAGTGGATTCAACAAGAGTGATCTAGGGGCTGTATGACATAAGCGCCGAATATTTAAAAAAAATACACATCATTTGCATTAAATTTAGTAGAACATATAGGTGCCAGAGATGTAAAAAAAATACGATATGAACCGATATTAATATTTTATACATTTCAAAATATTGAAAGTCGTCAACAGTCTATTTTATAATATGAAACGTTAGATGATTATAAAAATCTATATTTTCGTCCATTAAACAAAATTCATCAAACTCCTTTATACACAATTTTTTTGGAAAATTAACTGTCACCACGGTGTGACCAACGAGATTGCTCGCTAAACAAAAATTCTGACGCTCTATCATAAACAGATAATACATTAATTGGCGATTGACATTATACATTTGGTGTTTTTGATCAAGATATATCAGCTAACTCTAAATTTAATATCTGGAATAAAGTAAACGCAAGTGGGTATATCTGGTATTTTGGCACTTACGTCTTCCATCGAATCTAGGAGCTCCGCAGACACATCAAAATGCAATATTATTATAGTTGAACTGTTATACTTATATGATTACCGTAATTTCTAATTTTTTTTTCTCCCTATGATTGACATTCCTGATTTCTGGGACTCTGTGAACCAAATCATTTGAGAACCACTGTGCGATACACGCACATAATATTATAAACATATATAGGAGTGTACATCAGAATATTTCTTAACGTTTTTATCGGCCGCGAGAGTTTCACAACCGACCGAAAATCGGGACATTGAGAAAATTCTAATTAATAATATTGTATCGCGGGTTATCATCAACACGAGAGATACCTAAACGTATACATAATCATATACCTAGGTATATTATACTACAGGGGCGTCTCGATTTCTCACGCTACCGCGATCGTACGTTACTGTATAATATAATATTATCATTATATTTATTAACTTCGCTTGTTTGCAAATTGAGACACTACTACAATGAATCGTTTAAATATGTATTATTTTTCTTTTTTGCCAGTCTGTTTGTTCACCACATGACATTGAAAATTCGACGTTTCGCCCGACGGGTTTACTTTTGCGTAATGGTTTGTGACTCGCGTCTTTATTATTGCTATTCTATTAATCGCAATACTATAATACGCGTTTAACGGTAAAGTATATGATAATATTATTATTGTATAGCTGTTATTTGGATGTGATTGAACCCGCGACAAGCGATTTTTATCCGTCTTAGATGATCGATGAAATCGTCCGCGATAACGATGACGTCAGCTCCAGCTTGGGTGTACGAATGACGATGAATATACAATATACAGAGTGATTCGCTAAACATACTCATTCCCATTTTTTTATACTTTAACAATAAGTTTATTCAAATTCTGGTTTTTAAATTTTTTATGAATCATATTTTTATAAACTCAAAATATCTAATTTAATGAGACTCTGTGGCATACAAACTTCGTTTTTTTTTCAAATTAAAATCATCTTTATATACTACAAATTGATAAGGTAATGATTTTTTTGATAATGTTGATCCATCTAAATTAAAATTCGAATAAATAGTTTCTGGGTTATTAAACATTGTACACCAAGGATAATAGTTCCTAAAAATTGTTTTACAAAAATATAAAATATATGCAATATCATTAATATTTAATTTAGTACTCATTATGCTTTGCCATTTTTTACAAAATTTAAAATGTTAATAGATAAATGTTAAATACTATAATTTTCAAATCATCATCATAGTCGCCGTATTTTCAAAGCTCATTATCCTTGGTATACAACGTTTAAAAACTGAAAACTACTCGTTTTAATTTAAATTTTGAAACATTAACATTTTCAAAAACGTCATCTGCTTAACAATGTAGGTATAGGAAAAAAAAGTTGGTATCACCACAAGGCACTCCTTAAAATTATATAAAAAATATAAGTATTTTATATGGTCCTTAAATAGGTACGTAGCTATTTCAAAAATCAGAATATGAATGAACTCCTTATTTTAGGGAAAGTGGGTTTGAGCATACTTGGCATCTATGTATATTATGTCGCAACAATCAGTATTCCAACAAGCAACAGTCTGAATGTTAAATTTTTATTTGACACTCCTTAATACACAATTTTGTATTTGAGTTTATGCGTTAATTCAGTTTACGGAGGTACTTAATATGCAAATAATAAAATATAATACCAATATTTATAATATGGCACGTTACTGTTTATAGGTAATATAAATGGCGGGTAACAAAACAATAAAACTAAATAACACGGTAGCATTCTATTTTACTTTAGCCTTCTATACTATCCAACCCAATTCCAGTGCACATAATATACAATAATTTCAACGAGACCGTATATTTTCGTGAATTATTTGTATTATTTTTTTTTCCATCTTTTATAAGAATTCGTGTGAATGATTATTTTTTTTTACCAATAGTCGATTTTTCTGTAACCTGTATTTACCATGATATTATATAACAAAAAAATAAACGTGACCAGTAACCCGATAAACCGATTTAACTGCGTCGAATTTTCAAAGTACCCTTATAGTACGTTATATTATACTACCCACGTATCTAAATATATACTTTGAAAACGCGTGGTTTAATTTTTTCTCATAATATAATATTATAGTGTTGGAAATAATATATTTACCAGCTGGAGGCCTGTCCTTGGGATAGCATATTCTAAAAAGACCCTTCGTTCTTGTAAAATAGAAATATTTGTTCATTTGTTCGAGTACTGATGTTTGACCACGCTGGTTAACGGCATTCTGAAAACACATAATAGATACAAATTAAAATACTGTGTTAAGGTTATACGTTTTAAAATTGCACAGGTTCTGTTTCACGTATAACATCAAAATTAACATTTTTAAAATATCATAATACACATAATGGCTTTTATTTTAATTGGAAATTACTCTACGTTATATTACTGTTGTAATTGTTCTCCAAACCATAAGTTTCAAAACTGCACGGTTCAATTATTGCGCGCACATCGCATTTGTTTTATACACTGGAGTTAACGATACATCTTGATGTAGGTATAATATGGTATCGGCAAGTACATCAGATGCACGGCCCAGTCGAGTATTGCATTTTGCAGTGAGAAGTATAATTCACGTATAATCATTACACCTATTTTATAATCGTATTGTATTTGTTAAAAAACAATAATATATAACCGTATTATCGTTCACGTTTTGAACGACCTTCGAATAATACACAAACTGATTCACGATGATATCTACAGCTTTGCCAGGCAGAGCATTACGTTCTACATATTCTGAGAACAATTACGTAGAAAGTGTACCTATTCGTTCAAAAGCGCTTAAAACAATATTATATTTATTATATTATTTTTAAAATCTAAATTATATACTATATACGTATAATATTATATTATAGTGGCCGAACGGAATACAACAGAACGACGGAGGATACTTATCGATCAATTAACTCCATAATAATATATTTAGTCGTACGGGAGCGCGCTTGCATTTGATTATTTGCACATTATACATTTTTACCGATTTCTCGTTTTCTAGAAATAGGTTTCGTACGTAATTAATTATTATTATTATTCGACGAAATCGACCCACTTTATCATATATTTTTTTTCCATTTATTGTCATTCATTCGGCTTTGTGTTGCTGTCAACATAGCTTCGAGTCTTTATTATTATTTTGCAGACCATATCACGGATTTCTTCGGGTTTTAAAATGTACTCGCGTATTCTGTAAAATATATATACAGAGGGGGCCGCCGTTGTATGGTACAGCGACCTCGACTCGCATACATATATATAAAATAATATATTCGAAACTGAGACGAATATTCGTTTTTTTTTTTTATTTTCCAGTAGCAGCGCTTCAAATTGCACTGTACCTGCGGCGGTCGAGACCAATCGGAAAACAAACTACACGTGACATACATACATGCGTTTGCACGCGTCCTAATAACAATAATATACAATTCAGTGATACATAAAAAAAAGATTTATAGATTCGATTTTATGGATCGGACACGTACGTGGTGGGAGAGGGTGTTTTGGGTGTACAAACATCCGCTGAAATCGTCGACGAGTTTTTTTTTATAGTTATACATTTTTTTATGAAATATACTAGATAGTCCGTACATATAGATGCCATAATTCTTTTATTTTTTTTTCTTTTTGTTTACCATATTATACTTATTTCAATGTTATAAGAAAAATATATTTTGTTTAATGGCATTGTAGATATTGTTGAGGAAACGTGGAACTTATATTATATGTTTACTATTATATGACGTGTAATAATTATAATATTCAATATCTAATGATTTCGAAAAAGTAAAAGCATCCTCCAAAAACTTTTCCTTGCAGACATGGATGGACTTTTATTGTACGCGTCATGCAGTGCAGCTGTAAATTACCTATAATATGTGTATTTATCACGTGTTTCTGACTTGAATAAGCTGGAGTTATTAGTACACATCTTACTAGTTTCGTATGTATATGTGTATTGGGTGTGTTTAAATTTTATCGACAAATAATTGCAATATTGTAATAATAAAAAGCATTATAATATATTGTTGTGAAAATTACGACATTGATGTGAAAATTATTGTAAATACAATTCGATTTCGTCGCTTACGGAAAAAAAAATCTATCATAAGAAGGTATTAATATGAAACATTAAGTCGTACTATTGTTTGCGTAATAATCTTCGACGAAAAATATATTATTATTTCGAGCTATAATTATTGTTTATTGTTTTTTAGTATATAGAATGTTCCATTTAACGCAAGACACTCAATATTTCAAAAAGTATTTACGTTTTTGATAATATTTTTTAAAATATTTTTTAACCTTATTATTTTTTAAGTTTTTTACTTTTTTTGAATTACAACATACAGTTTTAATTTTATAATCCAGAGCAGAATATTTTTCTGATTATTTTGATACATAAAAATCGAATTTTGGACGAGTTGTTTTTGAGTTATAAGTATTTGAAATTTAGTGAGCGGAGTAGTGGACCAGCATTTTGCGAGATACCCGCATACCACTCCACAATCCCACTGCTCATCAAAACTTCAAATACCTATGGATGATACCGCATCGGCTCCCCGCTAGACATTAATGAGTCCGTATTGACTCCGGGTCGTTATTCCTTGCTGTCCGTTGAGTGGCCGTATGCGTCCGATTACGATAATGAATTTTGACATGTCACCGATTAAGATAGCCAATAGCTAGTTTATCGCATATATTGTCAGTTATACAAAATTATAAAATATTATCTGCTGTTAGTTCTCTCACTGTAACCAGTCCTCAGCCTGTAAATGGGAAGGAAAATGTTGTTGATTGGAAGCCAGTACGTGCATAGTATAAACTCCATACCACTGGCATCGAGTCGGAGTCGATACGGCCACCTTCAAGTGAAATGAAGGAGCCGATACGAATACTTCCATACCTATAATTCATAAACTACTCGTCCAAAATTAAAACTGTATGTTGTAATTCAAAAAAGTAAAAAACTTAAGGAATAATAAGGTTAAAAAATATTAAAAAAATAATTTTTTTTTGAAAAATGTTGTTTTGTAACGACTTCATACCATGTAACGTAAATACTTTTTAAAATAATGAGTGTCTTACGTTAAATGAATCACTCTGTATTATGCAGTATTTAAAATAATACGGTCACTGGTACGGGATCAATTTAACATTAATCGGATGATTTCTACGAACTTTTTTTTTGATTTTTTATATGGAAAAAAAACGCGAACTGTACATTGTGTTTACGCCGAATCCCAATATTATACGACTTATTACACGTATCATATAGTAGTTCGCTTTTTAGATTATTTAACGAAATCATTGTGACTCGGTGATTCATGATTATTTTTAGATTTAACATTAATATAATCCGCTGTAAAAACTGTGCGCTGTTTATTCAACGTAACGAACTACGTATTGTCTTGTCGCATGAAATATCGATATTATTTTTTCATTGCACTCCCATCAATACTACCGAATTTGTAATGAACTCATAGCAGTTTACGAATAATTCGCGTAGACAGGACTTCGGTTGTTCTATAATCAAACTATGCAACCTAATCTCGATTGTAGATATATTAAAATTGTGCGAAGAATATTATATCGGCGAATTCGATAATACTTAATAATAATGTTATAACTATAAACTATTATTGTAGTTAATTTATACTCTTTATAATCAAGGTCAAAAACCAATGACATGACGCATTGGCGATTCGAAACGAAGGAACCCACGAGACACCTGTAAAACATGTGCGCGTCAAAATGTATTTCTATAATATTATATTTGAATTTGTTTATTAAATGGTGAACATCCTAACAAAGGATCGATTGAAACCGATCGAGTGCTTATATTATATGTAATAGATACTACTCGTAGTAAACTTTGCTCAGGAAAAAATAAACAAAAAAAGGAAGCCGCTATATAAGTTTATCTCGGTTTTAGTGAACCTCAGTCTACAGGCAAATCGGTATCTGTGTACCTCGCTCTGTGAACTAGTTCGACAGAAATGAATAATCCGCCTGTTGGCATCATGATATTTTTCAAATGTGATTCAAACTACTTTCAATACTTTTTTGTTTACCTTTCTTATATCTCTCAGAATAATTTCTGAAAATTTCGTCATAATCGGTCGAGTAGTTTTTAAATATATAAGTTCCAAACATACATTAATTTCGAAAATCAAATTTTTTGTTTATATATATATGTATATGGGGCCATATAACAGTATGTCTATTATCTATACATATATAAACAAAAAAGTATTCGATTTTTGTGAGAGAAAACTAAATCCCTCTGTAGGCCACCCTATGGCAATCTATATATGGGTTGAAAAACGAATCTGTAAACACTGTCTAAGTCTCAAGAAATATGTGTGGACAATTTTTTGATGCCACTTGGTGCAAATTACCGGATACTAACAAACGTACAATAATTTTTATAAATATATATAAACATGATGCAATCCGTGTCGCGTATTTCTAAAATCAAGTCTCTGAGTGTTGTCAGACCAATTTAATAGATGGACACGTGTGTAATACAAAAATACTGCAAGCGTATAGCGTTTTAATAATCGTTTTAACGGTTTTTATAATCTATCAATAATACAATTTTTTTTATTTACGATAATATTCGTCTTTGTCCGTTATAAATATATCATTATCATGAATAATTGTACTTGATTTTATTTACAGTTTAGTTGAGTTGGAAAAAATACACTAATATTTGGTCACTGGTCAGTGGTATAAGAGGGGGTTAGGAATAAACCATTAAAGTAGAAACCACTCGATTAATAGGATTATGCGTCTTGGCAATAAACACCCGCACTCATCCTAGCAACTATTATAGTATTATTATTTTTATTTAGTGCTTTTATGCTTAATTTTTATCATAGCTGAATCGTATATTAATTTTATTTATTTTAATATAATTAAACAATAAATTGAAAAAACTGGACATGTATAACACCCACTTAAGTTTAAAACATTTGTGGATTATACTGGACTTCTTAATAAATAAATAACAGGCTAAAACGGGGGGGGGAGGGACGAAGAAAAGTGTGCTCAGGACAGCAATATCCAAAATATGCCTGCACTATGGACGGACTGCAAAATCATTAAAGATACCTATTAGGGAGGGACGTGGGAAAGGCCCACTATATATTATAGCCGATGCACGAAAAATGTGTAGAATTCAAAAAATGAATAACAAATTCAATCCATAGTAGTAATGACCCATATATATTATATAATTTGATCTAGCGATGACGATACGGGAGACGTGTGGATTGTCGAACGAAGAGATTCCAGTACAACGTTGTGTACCCGACACCTATATACCTAAAATATTATTAAAACAACAAACACGACGAGATTTTTAACACTGCACTATTCGTCGAGTTTCCGGTGTCGGAGAGTCGTCGTAGTCTCAGCGTTTCCGGTAGGATAGGTTCGTCTGCGGTGCAGCAGTGTAGTAGTAATAGTAGTAGTACACCGCAAAAAGTACCAATACTACATAATAATAATATAATGGTCGACTGTATTCATAGTATAGGTAGATTATATACATGTCTATACCGCCTACCTATGCACTCGAGAACTCCGCCGCCGCCACAACAGCAGCAGTCGTCGGTGATGGCTCAACGACCTCGTATAGAATTCTGAGCGGCCCCCGACGAGAGTGGTTGCAGCGGTGCCGACGGAATACGTTATGCGCTCTAAAGAATGCGCGTCGACGCGCCATTGTAAACGACAATATAATATAAATTATAATAATATTCTTAGGTATTATATTATTATACGTCATCAGGTGCCTAGTGAATAAAATGCAAAGGATGGCATTCGTGATGTCTATATATATATAGGACCCGACGCACGCATTTCCTCTGCCGGTTTTCGAGGCTTTGATAAAAATTAAAGTCCGACTTTTGACATCTTTTTCCCAATTGTTTTCAATTTATTTTGATTTCGTACGCACTGAAGCAAAACACTTTTGCAAATAGTCGAAACAAATTATAATATTATATTATACGTCCAATAAGGCAATAACCGTCAATATACCGAATGACTGCATAATATAGTTTTTGATTTATAAACAAAGTTTAGACAACAACAGTCCTGACACTTCGTTTTTCCCATCCAAACTTTAAGTCCCTGCAATAAATCAAACTATTGCTTCAAAATGTATACATCTCCTTAAGACATTATAGTCATAAGATAATTAGGTTTTTTATCATAAACGTCACGTTTCCAAATACTTATAAAGATAAACGTATATTTTGTATAAGAACATTATCTTTTTATTTACAAGACCTCATGAAGAATAAAACTTATTTCATTGAATAAATGAGTAAAGCAGGTTAAGCAAATCACCCTGTATATTATTATTGGACAGACGGGCGAACACTATTGTATATTAATTATAATGTCCAATGGAACGTCATATTTTTGATATTATTTTTCGCGTTGTCTTTTTATTCTTGTTAATGTCTATTATTATTATTATTGAATGTATGCACTTTTTAAATTTTTTATCTGTGTTTCACCTCGCTCGATTCCGGACCGATAACGGTAATAGACATGAGGATAACAGTCAACATGATACACAATATACATGTATGCAATAACGGCCAGGTCCCGAATAATTTCACTGGATTAGCGATTTCCGTTATAGCCGATCGGGTATTGTATTGCAGCTACTTGTCGTACTGCGAATAATATATAAGTATACTAACATATTTACAAACAGTGTAATGTATAAGCTAGTAGCAAAGTACTCTTGATGGATGCCGGTAAAAGCTCGATCGCTACCCCTATAATATTTTAGTAAGTACATTCAGTGTATATAAACATTACTCCTGTTTAATATATTTAAGTGTTTTAACCATATATAATTATAAATTCGACAACGATTATAACAACCATTAATTGTATTCACTTTGTTTAGCATAATACATTTTATAAAATATATAGAAATAATTGTTAACAAATCGTTTATAATATGTATATCATTATAGTCAATAACTAGTGGCGTAGTCAGAGGTGCTGAGGGATTTGTCTCCATGAAAATTCAGAAAAATGTAAAGAATTCTTTTAAATGTTCAGTGAGCCTAAATTATGTAAGGATGTAAGACGCAACCATATTGTATTGAAATTAAATTTGTATGAAGGTTACTACAAAAAGGTAAAATATTATATACAGTATACCCCCAAGGCATCAGCACACCAAACTTATGAATGATCGTAGTTAAGCCTCTTTAATATGAAGAATTTTCCCTCCTCCCCTCCCCCCCCCAAAAAAAAAAAAATAAGCAAAATAGTAAAATCCAAGTTACGTCACTGTCACAATAACCAAAGTTACAATATAGGTAACAAATTATAGTCATAAGTCATAAAATTTAAAAATTAATTGTTACCATTTAGCGTGATTATAATATACCGATGGTTTATAATATTTGAAACATATACACTATACAGAGTGATTCACTAAGCATACTTACCGCCTTTTTTCCTTCAAGAATGCAGTTATTCAAAATCTAATTTTTGGAATTTGTAAATATAGATAAAAACTATATTTTCAAATTCTTTTTGTACTACTTAAGTTAGAAGGAGTGTTTGTAGAGCTAAAAACTTCTGTTTTCAAATTTTTTTTCTACTATAAATTATTTAGCAGATAATTTTTTTGAAAATATTGGTGCATCCAAATCAAAATTCAAACGAATAGTTTTTAATTACCTAATTGAACTTTGTGCACTAAAGATAATAGGATAATTATAGGTTTATGGTTTGGAAGATATATAGGGGCTATGGTGATATTTGAACATTTTAGTAATTAATTAATCTATTAACATTTATAATTTGTGAAAATGGTCAAAGTACAATAATGAATAAATACTGTTAAATCCAATATCATTTATATTTTATAATTCTGTTAATTCATTTTAAAATACTATTATCTTTAGTAAAAACATAAACTACTCGTTTAAATTTTGAATTAGTAGATCAACATTTTCAAAAAAATTATCCACTAAACAATTTAAAGTAAAACGGGGATTTCCTGTTTCCTCGTTCAAAAATCAGAAATTTACCACAGGACACTTCTTAAGTAGTACAAAAAGTCTCAAGAATTTTAAAATATAGTACTTATCTTTAAACAAGTATATTGTTTAAAAATTTAGAAGCTCTATAAATTTGTCATTAAAGGAAAAAAAAGGGATGAGCATACTTGGTGAATCATTTTGTATGTAATATTATATTATTATACTAATGATTCGTGTAATAAAATTCTGTTATCTTTATAACTTCTTAATAGAGTCAATAAAATTAATACATAAAAACTAAAACCCTGAAAATTTTAACAAACCGGCTAAGATTGACTAGATATTTACCTATATATATATATATGGAAGATTTTTTAAAAAAATACATTCACCACCCTCAGGCAGATGAGCTAAATACGCCCCTGAATAATGTACAAATTATTAATCGCCCTAAGTCAAATCGCTAAAATATATAGTATAATAAGATTCATTCTAAGATATTCATACACTGTATAAACCAGATACCCACGTAATAATAAAATATCAAAAGTAGGTACGCTGATTTAATCTGATTTACATATTTTATAAACGATGGATTTATAAAAATATAAAAATAATAACGACGCTTGATTTTCAATGGCCCAGCTGTACATTGGAAATCTTACTTCGAATATGATTAACTTTATTATTATGATAAAACTGTAATTTCAAATGTTTGTTTTGATCTTACTCGACGATGAAAATAAACGAAATATAGTACAAATGGTGAGTGGTAACGAATCTCGTCAAAAGCATTTAAGATAATTTGCTACATTTCAAAGCTACGGTTTAAAATGTTATCTGATATTTCTATTAATTAAAACATTACATATTTAAATAATAACATTATGAAATTAGTTATGTGGTAATAATAAAATATAATATGCAATTTATTTTTCCTACGAGCTAACACAGATTTAAAATATATATATATATATACCTTTATAATAATTATATATATTTCTACATAATATAATACAATGACATAATAATATTAGGATTATATTATTATACATTATAAAACTAGGTAAATGATAAACGTAACAACTAACAGACATTTTATTTTTAGTTGTGTGGATGAGATTACACTGTTTTAAGCCAATGATTATGATGCAAATTTCCGCCATCGATCCTCTCTCCCAGTCGCCGCTAAGTCCGCGAGTCACGTCGTCAGATGTACATTATATTATTATAATATATCATAGGTAAGTTCAACGAATTATTTATTTATCAAAATATGTCATCTGGCGGTAGCTAGTATTATAGGTACCTAGTTAGTAGTCTGTAGGTACTCGACGTGTTTGGTAACACACACCGACACCGTATATTGTATTGTGTTTGATAACATCGTAATAAGATATCTTATCGAGTAGTGGCACTGTGTTTCACTACCAGTACACCAGCGCTACATACCACCACACTTGTCCACGGGTTAACCAAGTTCAAGGATGACAATCAAAATCATAATATTATTATTAAACACAATCACCGAATCTCAAAAATCCCCGCCGTCCGGGAGAATTAACGTATCGGTAATAATAATGATAATAATAGGTACCTAGGTAGATGAATTTTTTTTTTCATCTCGACAGAAGTCCAATCATAAAAGTCTTTATATTATAATAATGTTCACGGGCGTTAATAACTGAATCGTTACTATCGTTTTGTTATTATAAAAGAATAATATCTGTTGTAGCGATAACAATTTTAACCTCTCCCCGGATATAATCATCTCCGAACCTAAAATTCTCGCATCTAACGCATCCATAGACCATAATTATAATAATACGTGGATGCATTTTTTTTCAACTCGTCTTTATTCCAATCATAAGATCCTCCTTTATATCATAATATTGTTCACGTGCTTTAATAACTGTATGGGTACTGTTATTTTTTTGTTATAAAAGAATAATATCTGTTGTATCGATAACAATATTAGGTAACCTCTCTGCGAATATGGAGATCTACAGCTGCAGAGTGTCTAACCGTGTTGACACCTACTCGAGCGTTTTCGCTGAAATCGTCCGATGTTCCAACATTTTCGCGGCGATACATTCTCAAGTATTTAGGCTAATTTTTTTATACCTAAAATATTATTCACCGTTAGGGCAATATCGATTAGACCATTTTTAGACGGCGTTATAGTCTGTCAATTATCCGTCGCGGATTTCAAAGGAACTCGTGTTGTATTCTCGTTTATAATTTGCATTTTATAATCATGAATGTAATATTCTCGAACAAAAATTGTAAGTCATCTCGTTAAAAACTACGTTTCTGCATACAAATTATTATTATTATTATTATTATCTGATAGTTAGTAAATCCTATTACGCATCCTGTATATGTAATAATATTATAATGATATATAAATATTATTTATTAATTAATTTTACGGGCCGATAGTCTTTGAATGTTGCAATTTAAATATATTAACAATAATAATTACAATGCCGAATAAAACGTGACGTAAAAATACTAAGATCAGCATTACAAGGTACTAAATACTAAACTTAAAATTAAAATATTTAAAACATAAAATAGAAATACATTTTTTTACATTAATTCTTAACAACGGCCTATGACATTTAAGATTAAACTTAAACTGATCACGTTACGTTTATTTTAGAACTAAAAAAGTTTGTTGAGTTGGTTATTGTATTTGCTAGGAATCACGCTCGAGGAAAATAGAATTTGCACCATAACTCTTATGATTGTGTGAAATAACAAAATGATCATTGGTTCTGGAAAAATATGATCATTTAGTTAAATCATAAAATATCAGAAAATTGTATTCATAGATTAAGCAATTCCAAACCAATTGATACTTGAATGTTTTCGTAAAATTTCTAGATACAAGTGCGTAATTGTGACACGAGCAATCTTTTTTAAAAATGTATACTTGATTGACTCGTTATCTTTTACTCGTATGTCATAATAGCAAATGCGTTTTGAGGCCAAATTATGGATCCAAAATCCAGTGTTGATCGTAAAAGGAAACAATATTAAGTTTTAAGACTTGAGGTGTTTAAAAATGTTGAGTATTTCTATTAATAAAACGTATTTATTCAAAATGGTTTTATGGTAGAATTGAAATGATAAATCTGATACAAAACATATACCCAAATCTTCAACTATACTTATACTCTATTTAATTCGTTACATGTCATTACTATTATTATAATATTATTATGCTATGTCTACTTTATCGTCACAATGTATACACACTGTCTTTTACGGAAATTATTCGAGCATAAAATTGTATACAGATAGTATAATGTTATTATATGTGTCGTGTTCCCACGTCATTCCGCCTTAAAAATATGCCGACGGATAAACACTGCGCCGGCCGTCCGATCGTCGAAACAGTATATTATAGTGTCGGCGTGGTGTCTTCGGCATAGATCGAACCGGTGAAGAAGAACAATAAATAACGATATATATATAGATACGTGGAATTCCGCATCAATAACTCGTATCAGGGACACGTCTTCGTCGTCGTCGGTTTTTTTTTTTCATAAAACAATTTTTTCTACCCGGGACAATAATATTATGGATAGATGGGTTTAGCCGCCACGTACACTCTCTCACCGCCTAACTTCGGCGGGCAGGTACACCTCAGTATAATACCAATACAATGCAATATTTTATTATTAATTCATTGCTGTATTGTTGACCTTTTTGTATCATATACATCATTATATATATACACAATATACAATAATTTTATGAGTACATATAATATATAATATTATATTATATATCGCCTCGTACGTTTATGTAATGAAAATGAGGCTCGATACAACACGACATCACGCGAGTAAGTATTTTAAATGAAAATGACGCAAAATATAATAATAATATACCTTAAATAATATATAATATAGGTAGGTACCTATTTACGTATTGTGTACATATACGCGCGCCGGATCCGTTATTTCGAGACGCCTCTGCCGCATACATATTACACGGTTAGCGTGTACAGAAGTGAGGAATTCGGTCGGTTCGATATCGTATATTGGACGTGAATAGGTAATGTAGTCTGGGAGTTCAACGATAATTATACGGTCATCACCGTGTGGACACATCGCGTCAACGTATAAATAATATGTGCCACGAAGTATATGATAATATTATAGGATATTATACGCACTTGCTCAAATAACAATACACCGCACGACTACCGACTTACGCAATTTTTTTTCGTCATTCTTTTTGTTTTGTCTTGTTGAAAATAAGAAATATTTCACCCGCATTCAGTGGTTTGAGCTATATTATATTATCAACAACTGTATCAAATTCACGCAGTTGCACATAAATAATAATAATAATATATTTATACATGCATCGGCGCAGCAGCTGCAATAATTATCAAGGGGTGTTCACTATAATATTCAGAGTGTACTACTACAAACAGGTGTGGTGCAATTGTTTTACACCCTACGAGACTAACACTGGTATAAACGGTACTAGCCAAGGATGAATCACATTCTTAAAAATATAACCCTCTAAAATCCTATTTTTTTCATAGACAGTCGCAATTAAATACCACGATAGAGACCTATAATATTAATTTACGTGCCCCGAGTTCATCGTGATAATAATTCCAACACTATAGGTGGATATACCAGCTGTATATATATTCTTCAAAATATTAAAATTAAATGTGATTTCGTTATTATAATTTTACTTTACTCGTTATTTATAGTCTGAAAGCTTGGTCTCTTTAGTATGTTGTAATTATTTTTCTGTATCTAATACTATTGTTCATATTAATTTATGTTATTGTATTTTCATTATTTAATTTTGTACTTATTAATATATTATGTTCATAACCTTTGTATCTAAATTTATCTAAATTGTACTTGAGCCTACTAAGGCGTTTATATCAATAAATAAATAAATAAATAATAACTTTTAAAGTTATTAGTTTTTATTTTGATATGGCAAACATGTCCAGAAAGTACATACAATTTGCATATATTTTGTTTTCTTCATTCAAATTTATTTGCGTGTAATTTCGTAATAGAGGAAAATTGTGGTCACGTTTTAACTAGAGGTGAGTGCAAATATTTGTATCACCTACACACACTGTGAAAAATGTCACACCTATGTATGTTAATAATAATATAATATATTATACCATTAGATATTGCAAAATCAGTTGTATACTAAAATATTCATTCAATATTGGTGCTGCAAAAAACGAAAACTTCTAATAGCAATACTGATATGCTAAAATTAAAATAAAAACTATTTACTGTGTTCACAAAGCTATATAATATGAAGAAATAGTTCAAATATTGACACAACAATACACTGTACTATAACACTTCTGTAGTCATATTTTTATTTTATTATTTATTTTCTAAGCATACTGATAAACACAAAATTATAACTCTACTCAGCATCCATTTTATGTTTGTGTACAAGTGTAACATGATTATATTAACTCTAAGCGTTTAAACGGAGCCTGATTAAAACGGTAAAATACAGTTCACTGTAAATCCGAATATCAACGGAAGTGAAACTATAGTAGTAGAGGTAGGTAGCTACACGAATATATTATGAAATAATTTAGTTCTGAAATCTAATTCGTGTTCAAACGAGTTATGTATCAAAACCAGAACAAGGAAAATCAGTTTTTAGTTTTTGAATTATCGCTGTCAATAATCGTATATCAGTACTTTTTGCCAAAACCTATATGAATTAAAAAATTATCTAATACATATTTGTATTTACAATCTAATATTGCTCTGATTTTGTACGAACAATAATCGCATCGGTACTATAATAATTTAGTGTGCAAAGTTTAATTCTTTATAGAAAATATGAATATGTTCTTCTACTCTGTAAATTTTTTTTCCACTGCATCCATTTACAACGTTCACGTAACTAAACTCCGATTGCATTCTCTCGTTTTCCTTTTATGCTAACTGCTAAGCCACATTATCACCCGTACAATATAACATTTAGTTAGTATAATAATAATATCTAGTTTTTACATTACCAATAGCAATGTAAAAACAATTTCACTTACTAGTGAAAAAACTAAGCATAATCGTTTAATACCTTTTAAAGAATAGAAAATAAACAACGCGAAAGTGAGAACAGAGAACTCTAATAACATAATTCTCATGAAGCTTCTACAGTAACATCATATTATTATGCTTTTGTAAAATGTAAATATAATGTTTATACCGTCAGATATATAATTATAGGTAGATACTTTTTTTATTTTATACTACTAACATACACTCGTTTAAGATATAAAATACTTTGATTTCTTTTCCTTTCTTCTGAACGATATTATTTTGGATTTAACAAGTGTAAGCATAAAAATATTAAATTACATTTTTATAATACGTATCTTAAGCAACACGTACCTACAATAGTTGGACATTATTTGATCCATTCACAATATTTTGTACGCATACTATATAATGTTATCATAAAATGTAAAGGCTAACATTATATTTTATATGTTTATGACTCAGACCATAGTCACGGGAATATTAACATTGATACGTATTGATATTTAGAAGATAAAAATAAGTACGGAGAGGATTCATAAGCCCACAACTATAATGTGTGTTTATATTATAATGACGCACAATTACTGATTCACTGTAGTTTTATCATCTCAACATAATGTATACGGTGTACACACTACACTCGTATTGCTGAGGAGATAAAGCGACCACGGCATCAATAGTTGAGTATAATAATAATATTAAAATTTAAAATTCAAAAAAATAGTTATACTTGACCTTAATGCAGAAACAGTACATATTTTATTATTGAAAACTTTATATATATATATAATATTATATAATACAACGCCTTTTCACTTTTTATAATTTCGCTCTTATACAAATATTATTATATTTAATATTCATTGTAATTATTTAAGAACGTTATTTCCGTTTTCACGGTTCAACAATATTTTAACTTGTGAGTTGTGTGGCTGAGAGTTTTTCTCATAAAATAAAACGTATCTATTAGAGCAGACGACGGCTAGATGTGCCTAGTAAAATATTAGAGAAATTTGGTACCTATTAAACATATTTCTCATTACGCTAAACAACATGCATTGAAGTGTTTCTAAATACGAGATAAAACAATCACGATAATTTATTGCTTATCTACTGCACAATTAATTTACGATCATATTGTTATTCGACTGTCCGGTGAAATCATTTTTACAGATCAGTACAATTCACAGTACGACAAGTACACAACATAAAACAGGCTTGTCTCGTAATTTTCATTACCTATGCTATTTTTCTACATTTATAATATCCATGTCGAAAACGATAATCGATCAGAAGATAAGTCTCACCAGATTCGTGATAGAAATTTACTGGTATACACGACGATGACCATTTTCTATAAGAAAAAAGTCCCGCGACTCTCATCGGACTGGTCAACATTTTTAACTACGTGGCCAGTCAGTCAGGTTATTGACCCCGGTTCACAACGCTATTGGTAATTGGAAAACTTTCATTTCAAGTAGTTGGAATTTTTCGACTTATTTGCCCTCTTGTACCTATTATCAGTATTCGGTGAAAACGAAAGTAGAGTGAAAAAAATTGTTAATTTACGGGGAAAACGGCAGTTGATAACTATTTTACTTTAAATAGGTACCACCTACCTATACTAATAATAAATAATTAAAAACCAACATAATTTATTTTATTACATAAACTATAATATTAAAATAAACCCGCGTAGCCAGTTTCATATAAATTTAATATAGTTTCAAGTATTGATACATAAGGATAATAATAAACACGATGACTAATTTCCTACTATTGAAGCTAGGTAGTTAGATAATATATTATTATCATTCTTTAAACAGGTTTATAAACTACAAATTAGTTAAAAAGTAATTAATTTATACTTAATTCCGCGTTGTTTGAAAAAAAAATTATAAATGTATAAAGCATTTCTTATTCTTCTTTTAAATAATGTGAAATGTTTATTATAAAAAAATTTTACTTCTTCTGTGACGTGTAATATTATTTTTGTTTTCTAATTCCTAGTAAGAAAATAATACACACGAGCCTGCTTGGAATTAATTCTGAAAATATATTAATAAAACTAAAATTAAATTTAAAACCAAACAACTGAAGTTCCGTTAAAAAATGTATTCCTATGATTACTCTTTATTGATTCGAGTTGCAACCATTACCAGTCAATAATATTACCTATTTACCTGCCTATAATAGTCGAGTAAATAGACAATATTATTCTAAATTTTTGATTTCTTGTTCCAATTTATGGTCATATATTATATTCAATGTTTTTTTGTTCGATTATTTGTAACTTGAAATGCGGTTATTGCGAATAACACGAATTGATATAGTAAACATGCGTCTAGCGTGAAACCAATTAAATGATTGAAATCATACGTCTTAATGTAGTAACCTCAATAAATGCATTTCATATATATTATATTTACGTCAAAAGTTTTAGATTCGTTTATTAATTTCTTAACACAAATAATAGTTGTTATAAATAACCTTCAAATTTTGTCTGTCGATTTCCTATATTACATGATTATAATATTTAAACTTTAAAATGTATAGGCCATGCCTACCCATACAATAATAAAATATTATACAAGTGAAAAATGTTACATAGTCCACTTAAAACGAATAAATGCTTCTATTTTTTTATTTTTTTTTTTTTAACTAAATATAATACATCAATTATCATAATTATTACTTTAAAATGATTAGTGATTTTATATGGACACACAGTGACATTTTAATTTATTTCATGACAGAAGTTAAACATCGATATATAGAAAACTATTAAATTCTGCTATTAGCGTTGAACTAATAACTAATCTCGTATAATGGGATATTATAATCGTAATAATTACATCATATTATCTCTTTTTCGGTACAAAATATGAACATTATGACGTATAATTATGATTATTAGGGTTACTAGGATCAGCATTTAAAAGAAAAAATATGCTATCATTTAAATTAATTAGGTTTACTCGGTAATTATTAGTGCAGCCAATAGTCATGTTGACGGTCTGTGAAAATTCGTTATAAACTATTTAATGATAATCGTATTTTTACATTTTAAAAGATCATCTATATTTCCAGAAATAATGAATATTATATTGAATACTACAAAAAAATAAAATAAGATTCGTAAAAAATATACACTGAAAATATTGTTAACATACTAATTTATAAGAATTTTAAAATGCATTGTTTTATTTTATAGGTTATTGGTTTTATTATAATTGAATTGTTGATGGATCGGTCGATGGCTACAGCACTTATTAGTGAGAAACATTTTAATATTATTGTCATCTTCTTATACTGGTGATAGGTACCAACTTTGATGATTATCTTTAAACATTTAAACTAACTTTTTAGTTTTTAACGTGAAAATCCAATAGATGTTGTATCAAATTTAGATTGATATCAAGTCTTATATAATTACCATATTTTACAACTAGTTCATTTTAAATTTTTAGATGCATAGAAAAACATACTTGATTTTCGTTTCAAAAGATAATAATACTATTGTATAAGTTTTACAAAACTATATTAATTTATTTTGTAACATTCACCAGAATCCGTAAATGTATTATTAATTATTAAATTATTCCACGCAAAATATTCAAACTGGTTTTAGGGTTTGTTTCAGAATTAAAAAAAACTTATTTGCGTGTACCTTTATAAGTATATACTGCATAATATTTTACGATATTATAATATGCCAAACAAGACATATGTACGATCAAATTAGCTAACTGTAAATATAACTGAATAGAGCCTGACGTGGATAGAAATATCAAAGTTATTTGATTTTATAACTTAATTGGAAAGTCTTAGAATAATGATAGATTTTTTGCTATACTATCATTACGATTATCTGTAATATATAGTTTATATCCTTTTACTTTACACAACGTCATGATTACCATTTACTGTTGAAAAACGTGCTAGTAACTTTTTATAATTTTTGTTTTTGACTTTAAATCATTCTCTTTATATAATAATATGTGTACTACTGTAGTACCTATATACTTGTTTTGTATATAATATATTATATGAGATTGAAAATATTTCAATCAATCGACAGGATTAAATTAAATCCAAGAAAATTATAAATATTTCAAATAGGTACTCTTCTATCAAAAATTTAAAACATTTTTGTCTTTTGGTGTTCACGTTTCAAAGTGACCATATTAAGCATAAAATCATTAATGTATTTAAGATATAGTAAACACGTTTAATATACATAAACACCTAGCTATATAATGTGCTTTTGGCACGCAAGTAGTTTTCTTTAGGGTTTGCAGCTGTGTACAAAGGGCATTGCCCGATTGAGATATCAAAAAAACGCACTCCCGTAACTAATTTGTGTTTAATAAATGGGTTTAATATGTTTAGTGTTTATTAATGTCTAGTCAAAACCACTGCATAAACAAAAATTAACTTTTCCAATACGCCCTATGCTCTCGTGGGAATTTAACCTCTGGTGATTTGGTCGACAACACGGAGCTTGTGTTCATCCACATGTATTCATCGATGAATAATAAAAATCTATAAATAATATTTTCATTTCAACAATGGCGAACCGAATAGATTAATTTTTCATTGCCTATTGTTCGGATGCTAGATGTATTAAAGACCATACACAAAATGAAATTGACTCCCGAATACACTGACCACTACACGGGCACACGGTTAGGTGCGCCTACTAAACAACGTCGAGTATAATATAATATACGACGAACAATATGTAGAATATGTAGAGGTACTCCTCAAGTACTAAGAATAATAAACTATAAACAGAAACCAAAAACTATGTTGTTTCGGTTTTTTTTTTTTTTGTCTTTATTATAAAATATTATTATTTTGACGACCCAGTCGGCGGCAAGGAATAAAGGTTACGCATAAGCCCGACAGTCTATATTGGAATTTTGAATAGACCATCGTGTCATGGAGGTAAGTACTCACTTGTATTTGATTCCTTCTGACTTCGTAGTACACCCAATTATCGGTGGAAAAAGCGATGGCCAGTAAAGCCGTGGCCACGATGGCCGTGATGGTGGCCAGCGAGAGAGTGACTGCGGAACAAGGCATGTCTGTTCAGTTGTGTTCGGTCGGCGTTTGTTCGTAGGCTAAACAGCGGTGTGACGACAATAACGTCACTCTAAACGATGATATTATTGTGTTTCGACGAAAGACAATAGTAATAGTAATAATAATGATCGGGTAAAGATTCCGGTTTCGAATTTGCGATTGACCGTCGAGATTTTACCACATTTTCGAAAACGACAAACCAAACGTGCCCGTCCGCGGGGTGGGCGATGGTGATGTTTATATTTTAAACTCGGGGTTCAAACACGCGCGCGCGCGCACACACGGAACAAAATATTATCGTACACACACGCGCAGATCACTGAAAAAAAAAACACTCGTTGGCTCGTTAAAGGAAAAATGCACCGCGCACACAAGCGGCAGACAAACCGGCCGTCTCGAACAATAGTGGAGACCCAGTCTTAACGTGTACAAACTGCTCGATGGTCCTCCCCTCCTAAAACGTCTCTCTTGCCCTCTCGCCGTCGGTCTCTACCAATGTGTGTGTGTGTCTCTCTCTCTCTCTCTCTCTCGTTCTGTCTCTGTCTCACTGCCCGTCTGCCCCTCGTTCCACCTCTGTCTATTATAGCACTCGGTCTCTCCCAGACTCTCTCCGGTTCCTCGCAGACGGTCGTGCAGCAGGTTTTGTCAGTTTTTACACCTGCTGCTGCTGCTGCAGCGGCGTTCCAATAGGGATAAACGCGTCTCGTCCGGTGCAACGACGGCGACAACAATAATAATACAAACGACGCGAACGATAGAGCAGAAAAATAATGCGTTTGACGCAGACGCGTATATCGGAGGGGTCTTTAGGCAAAAGAGACGTATGCCATATAATAATATTGTACTCGGTTACAATTTTTATAACATTCGTGTACCGTATAGTATAATATACCAGATGCGTACACGATGTGGGTACGAAGTCTATCGTTTTTTTTTTTTCCCTTCTCTGCAGCCCCACACACATTATTTGAATTACTTGAGTAGTCCGCATACTCCGTAATATTATATATTATTGTGACGAACAATGTGGCGGTAATGTATTTATGTTTTTCTGGGTGGTCTCGTTTCGGTAGTAAAAAAAAACACAAGACAATTACGCTTAATCAAGTGATCGAAATTTTGAATAAGACGGATGCTATATAGTTGGCTGATGCTCTTGTTGTAAACAATAATAAATGACGTGTAGATTCTAGGTACTAGATTGTGAAAGAAAAAAGTATACCAAAGCGATTTGTATTTATAATAACAATTTTGTTTTAAATATTTAAAATTGAATATTTGGGTATAGGTACAATATAATATAAACATGACTTCTTATTTATTTGGCATAAAAAATTAATTATCTTATTTTTAGTGTTAAATATTGGATGGTACGTTATATTATTACTTGTACAATAAAAATAAACAATAATTATTAGGATTAAAAATAAAATCAACTTTTCATACGGTGCAGTATTATTATTAATTATGCAAATAGAATAACAATGTATATATATTTTAATAAATATAGTTTTTAAGTAATATAAAAAGACATGGTATAACTAAAACATTGAAATACACCCTATATATTAAAATTTTTAGTAGAACAAAATTAATCAATTATACTTCATTAGTTTGTTTACAATATGTGAACAAAATAATATTTTCCATAACCGAAAAAAATTTTTTTTTTACCGCATCTGAGTTATACACTTATAATCATAGACCTTATATTATGCCTATACTATAAATGTTATAAATAAGTCATAAATTGTACATGATGTAAAAAAACATTATGTAACGCCGGCGAACACTCTGTAGACGCATATTAATAAATTTAAAAATAATAAGATATCAACATCAAAAAAATATCAAAATAGTAAGAATATGCAAAACAAAATATCATTGCCTATATAGTTATATACATTGTTTCACTTAACGGGATGCATATTATATCGCATACCTACATTTCATCAATGGACGAATATTGTGTAATTACTGATTATAATAATTGATATTTTAAGTTATTAAACTGTTTATTGTTTTAGTGTAAGACTTATATTTAAGTGAAAACGTGAAAAGTGAAAATTCATAATAACTTTTTTGACATAAATATAAACTATGAGTTTTTATTGAAAACTAGATGAGAAATTACGCATAAAAAACTAACCTATTTTAGCGAAGTAACTATATTCTTGTTAAAGTTATTATAATAATTAAAATCAAAATTAAAATAATAATATGTATCGATGTATTGTGAAAGCTTTAATAATAATATAATGGACCTTAGAAATCAAAAATAAATATCAATTACTAAGCGATTATATTGAAAAAAAATTTAATGTTTTATGTTTGGAAAATAGTGTTTATGTTTATTTAAAAAACATAAATATTAAAAAATAAAGGATATAACAAAGCTTAAAAATGTTATCAAAACATTTAGATAAGGAATTTAAAATGAAAACATACAATTATTGTAATATAATAGTTATTTTAAATTGTAAACATATTACAATGAACATATAGAAGATCCCGCTGTGTGTGTCCTCGAATAAAATAAAAATTAGTATAATTACATTTTTATTTTTAACCATTAAAATAAACTTGTAATATAATACAATTTAATAACAATATATTAAATATGTGTTTTTAAATACAATCTTCAAAAATGTAATTCATTTTCTTATACATATTATAGCTTTAACTTTTGAAAATCAAATGGTAATTTCATAATTGTTCATTCGTCATCGTGTACTAGAAATTATATTAATATACAAGTAAGTTTGAGATATATTTTCAAAAAATAAATGTACTCAAATACGTCTAAATAATATAATTACAAAAATTAAAATAACTAAAGAGTAATATTATTCTCATAACTTTCGTAATGACGAGGACACACTGTGAGAAGTATAATAATATGAACACCTCATAACAAACTATAATAAAGTATGCATTCAACAATTGTACATAGGTTCTTGTGTTACAGTTATGTAAGAAATAATTAGTATTAATAAAAATGTAAGATGCTTTAAAATGTTTTCGGGCGTACAACAGTCAATTATCATTAAGTAATTATTATTGTATTGTAATAACAATTACAAATATTATTTCATATTATTCTTGTTCCGTATTCTAATTTTATTCGAATAAACTTAACAGTAAATTGTGCTTATAAATAGTATAATATAGTACAATAGACTTATTTGGATTACTCTATAGTATATAGTCTATATACTCTATTACTCTTGTTCTGTATAATTTATCGTTTAAAATTCATTTCATCTTAATTTTGTTTTTGAGAAAACAACTGACAAAAATATTGTCGTTTATGAAGAAACATGTTTTATTTTTAATAATAAAACTATACTCGGTAATTATTATTCATACCTACGTACCAAGTACCTTGTACCTACTGAATATGAATACAAATGTCTAATTTAAATACCCATTTACAACAAATAACACATAAATATTATATATATTTTTTCAAACAAAACTATTTTAAATCAAGTATTTATTTTTTATTTAATGAAATTGCCCCTTCTAAAATATAATTTGTTTAAGCCTTAAAGCAATATGTTTAGTATGTCTATAAAAATAGGCGCTAACAAAGCCATTCGATTTCGTTTAAAAATTGTATGTTAAAGTAAGTTAAGTTGCCTATAAATCAGGAGTTTTCACTATCAAATCATATTTTAGACGATTGGCACTTATTATCATTATCAACAAGCATAAAGCCGAGAGGAATTCGAAAAGATATGAAGATGTCATTGTGTTAACCATTTGAGACTATTTATTTTTACTCATTATAATAAATAATGAGTAAAATAAATTATATTTATTTATAATAAATATTTTATAGTACAACAGTGATGGTAAATGTTTGGGAATGAAATAAGATCAACATATTATTATATACAACTAGCTGATCCTGTACATTTCGTTGCCCATTAAAAAAATTAATATGCCAACTCTATATGTAATATGTTTTATTTTATAATATAATGGTTAAAATATACTAAGTAATATAGTTACAACAATATTAAATTTATTTTGGATCATTATGTATTTTTTTCCATTTTATCGAGAAAAGTCTGACAATTCATGTTTTTGATTGAATGCTATTTATTGAAGTGCTTTTGGATACACAATATTTTTTATTTTTCCTTCTGGTGCGTACACAAATAAAGTCGCATCGGAAACTGCAAACATTCAAATGGCATATCTGTTTGAATCATTGGAATGCGTGGTAACAGTACATCTTCGCCTTTAAATTTTCCGTTTAAAATTGTGGCTTCGATAATGTTGTTTATCAACTTTTTCACCGAAAGCTTGGTATCATTGCAGAGTCGTGGTGGATTGATGTTTTGTAGAAGAATGATGGGCACGCCAATTGTCAATGTTAGAACGTGAGGTGATATGCTTGGCAAATCGAGTGAATTTAAGATTTCGGTTGGATAATTGACAACTTCGTCTTGATTCATTACATTATCGATGGACTTGTACATTGTCATGTCGTCTGAAATTCCGTTTTGAACGCTGAAATTGATTGTATTTATATCGTTGTTTTTGGCTGCTAATATAGCCCGAACTACTTTTGATTTCTGTAATTTTGTGCTATATTTAGAAAAACTTTGACGAACTATCAATATGAAATTCACAAATCCGATTAAAGTGAGTGTCATAGACGTATGTGCCATGGAAACAATTAATTAAAAAAAACAACAATTAAATAAAAATAAACAAATATCAAAGACGTTTTTCTGTTCTTTCAATGATAATCAATAATAATAATAATTTATTTTGCAATAATTGTTATTACAACTCATTATTATTATTACCTATTATAAACCAATAGCAACCATTTATAAACAAATATTTTCATCATAAATCTCAAAATCCTTGTTTAGTAGCTCTCGGGGTTAGACCTCTGCCTTTTTAAATTAGCCTATCTTCTTCACAGAGAGAGGCCTATTCTATCTCTGTACCAAATTTAATCGCAATCGGTTGAACGGTTTAGGAATGCATAAATGACAGACAGACATTAATTTATATATATATATAGAAGATAGCTGTCCCGCTCAACGTTGCCCGAGCCAAAGATTAAGTTAAGAATAACTTCAAGTCATTTACATGCAACTAACTGCCTCAGATCACAAAAAATTTGCGAGCAGTATATTATCAGGTGGACAATCCACCGGCGGTGAATTGAGGACCCCAAGAGATGCGTAAGTAAGTGAAATCAGAATATTAGGCACATGAAAAACATCACAACGGTGGCTTAGATTTGTTTTTTTTTTATAAATTTATTTTTAAAAATATGTATATGCCATATTCCTACAAATTATAGGAGTTATAAAATATGTAACCATAGACAATCCCATAAATAAACAAAAATAATTTTCGATTTTCATAGTGAATCTCAAAATCTATATGTGAGCACTTATTTAAAATGTGAATTTTGGAAAATCCTTTTTTAGTGCACGATAAAATTATAATATTAATCTACCATCAAAATTTCAAATCATAGCTCTTATAGGTTCGACTCTCCGTTGATTATGAATCAGTCACTCAGGACAATTTCGTTAATATATATATATATATTAACTTTAATCAATGGCAATCTTACTTGAATGACAATATGTTATATAGTACAATTTGAGATATAATTTATTATTTTAAGTCCGGAAACGCAACGGTTTGATGCATGCATTTGTTTACCACCTCTGCTTTTATATAAAAAAAAAAAAATACTAATTTCTATAATTTATGTCTACTATTACTATTGTAATCTGTAAGTTGTAACCATTAGCAACCATTTATAAAGAAAAATAATTTTCGATTTCCATCTCGAATCTCAAAATCCTTGTGTGAGCAACTTTTTAAAATGCGAATTTTGGTTTAAAAAATAGCCTATGACCTATTCTCAGATCCACCAAATATACACAAAAAATGTTATGAAAATCAGTTAAATCGTTTCAGAAGAGTTCAATAACAAACACTGTGACCGGAGAATTTTATATATAAGATTTATATTTACAAAGAAAACGTATAGCTATTAAATAGACATCAAATACAAAAATAGTGTTATAATATATTTTAAAATATATGTAATAATATATAAGTTATATAATAATGGTTTGTATCGAATGACACCCAAAATATTATTCAAATTATCAAGAATGTATAGTTGCAATCAATATTCGACTCAGTCGTGTGACTTATCTTCAAACATTTTCAACTAAATAATTATTTATTTTTTCACCACTTATGCAGTAACCGAATTAGGAATTACGTCCGAAAAAATCCACAAGCGACCAGCATTAATAGAACATTAGTTTTTATACGTATCAAACTAAAGTACAATCATTTTTACACCAAATATGACAATTAAAATTTATAATGATTCGATTTAACGAATGTTACGATAAATAATCCAATCTGTCAAACGACTTTTTTAAAATAATAAACGAAATAAAATAATTGTAACCATGAAAAACAATATAGAATGACCAATAAATTATGATCAGTAATATTTAAAACAT
This sequence comes from Pentalonia nigronervosa, assembly GCA_014851325.1. Lineage (NCBI taxonomy): Eukaryota > Metazoa > Arthropoda > Insecta > Hemiptera > Aphididae > Pentalonia > Pentalonia nigronervosa. The sequence continues at coordinate 67,306 of JACXSJ010000856.1, read as the reverse complement.
AAATGTTTAGGTTGGTTTAATGTATGAATATGTTATAAGTTAGCCTGGTTTACTTTATAAGAGATCACCTTGTAAAAAGATAACATGTAGACTAAGCAAGTAACAAGAAAATAATTATACACCTCTAGGATTATTACTGCACTTCTCTGGTACTTAACAGTTTAAACATTTATAATTAATAGATTGGTGATTAGATATTCGATAAAAAAAAAATAATCCCACTTTGATGTATAGATCAAAAATCATGTTGCAATTTAAATTTATCATAAAACCTAAAATCTCATTGATATAAAAATTTAATTATTTATTTACAAAAATGTAGTAATATAATCATTTAAAATTAATTTGACAAATTAATTATAACACGTCATATTATATTTACAACAATATTAGGTTGTGTACATCATGTATAATTTTATATTTCAGTAGAAAAATTAAAATTGTCTGTCTCAGATAATCAAGATAATTAAAAGTCATTAGTACCAATTAGCAATAATCTGTACATTAACGTTCAAAATAACTAACAAACACATAGTCTACAACTACTGTTATTCATGTATAAAAGGGCACTCTCTAATTAACCAAGGTCACCAATAAAAAAAAACTAAAACACCTCCTCTAATCCAAAATAAAACCTCGTTAACAAACTTTATTTATTAGTTCAGTAAAATTCAAGAAAGACTATTTCGTTCAAAACTTAAAATCAGATTTTCACTATGGTAATATTGAAAATATTTTGTACGTAGGTACTGTTAGTATATATACGATTATAAGATCTTGATATTACACAATGCTATGTTTTATTAATAATTGGCAGCTGATATCTTAAAATAATTGTAATTTCAAAAAAAAATGCATATTACTATAAACTTAGTTCACTATTATTCATCAATTCTGAAATGCACATTTTACAATTATTCTTGTTATAACTTATTACAAACAAAAAAATAATAATATGATTTATTACAATGTATTATGTTGACGAGCACAAAATTTGACCAAGCATCTAACGCCTGTGGTTAGAGCGTACAACAACCGTTCTGAAATAAGTTTCAAATACTCAACGTTTGCAAAGGCTCAAATTTCAAATTTATATGTAATTTGTATTATTAATAATATATATTGTATGATTATGGCTATCTGCATGAATGCAATTTGAAAAATTGTAACCAACGACTATTTCATAATATACTAAGAATTATAAAATACTAACTGTCTCTCTGACATCTACCTTTTTAAATTAGCCTATTTTCTTCCCAGAGGTCTATCTGTCTCTGTCCCAAATTTTATTGCAATCGGTTGTACGGTTTGGGAATGCATAAAGAACAGACAAACAAACATTTATATATACAAAATAAAATACTAATTTCTATAATTTATTTCTACTATTACTATTATAATTTGTAAATTGTAACCAGTGGTAACCATTTATAAACAAAAATAATTTTCGATTTCTATCGTGAATCTCAAAATCCTTGTGTGAGCACCTCTTTAAAATGCGAATTTTGGTTTGAAAAACAGCCTATGACCTATATTTTCAGACCTACCAAATATACACAAAAAATGTAATGAAAAAATGTAACTCCTCCGTTTCAGAGGAGTTCAATAACCAACACTGGATAATTTTATATATACGATTATACCCATGTGATTAACCATCTATAATTGTAATATGTTAACGAGAAAGTTGGTAGAGATATAAGTTGATATTTTGAGACATTCAATCTTGGAATTAAATAAACTGAAAATTCCAACAAACATCTCTAAATTGTCTTCTAAATTCGAAAGTTTTAATATTAAATTTAGTAGCTAATGATTTTAATATTAGTTCAATTAGTTCAGTTCACATAGTTCAATTAATATTAGTTCAACTTTATTTGTTCTAAACGCTAGCATGCGTAAAAATCGGTTTTGAAGTCGTTCCAATTTTATTATAAGGTAATCTTAGTATGGACTTGATATGGTCGGTATTTATAGTGGCCATTTATAGCGGTTCATTAAATTTTAGTGAACCATCGGGTTAATACATTTTTTGTGTAACGCAGTATTTATATAATAATTTGTTACAATATATTTACAATAAGAAATTTTAAACATAAAATAGTTTTTTCGCATGACATAAAAACATATCATTTTAATTTGTAGTGTTAGATTATTCGACTAAAAAAAAGTTTTGTTCTTGAAGTCATTCTACTTTAATTCTAGTCATCTTACTATTATAGTTACCTAAAGAAATCGGGATATTTTCAGGTAATATCCGTAGTCTTGACTATAACAATATAATACTATTCTCCACTATGAGAGTTAAATATAAAATAAATGTATAATCAAATAAGAAATAATGAGATTGCATATTTTTAATAATATAAATATAAACGTTCAACTAATTTACATAATAGTTATCTAGCTAATGTCAATTCAATGTAACTATACATATTCACTTTAAAATAGATTTTTGCTATTCAAAAATATCTACATTATTCAGCACATTTTTATAATAATTTATGTTATTCTAATACTAGTAATAGTATTACTTTGTATTATTATAGTTATGACATATTTTTAGCGTATATTTTTAAAGGAAAATAAAAATGTTATCTGTCATATGCATAGATTTCACACACAATTTTAAAATTTTACGTGTTCCGAAAACATGACAAATAATTATTCATTCGATTTTAAAAGTGCATAATAAGTAAATGTACAGGATTAGTAAAATATTTGATAATCATTTATTTACTATTCACAAATGACAAAAACTGTGATGAATTGTTATGTGGAAACTGGCACACACACCTATGAGTAAAATATTGCCATGCTTATGAGTAACAATGACCAACATGGATTACATTTAACTATTTCTGATTATTTATTACAGTCTACAAACACAATCTAATCACATTTAATGATTATAATTTACCTATATTATCATGAACTAAGATAGTATGTATATATAACATAGTATGTATAGATTTGTTTGATAAAACCATCACCGTGACTTTTACACTAAAACACTATACATAGGGAAAATTGTAAAATTCCAGTTTTTGTATTATTTTATATTATCTAATTATTATGTTGTAGAAAATTTTTTCTTTGATAATTTTAAATAGTTACGGTTTAAAAAATACATATTTTTATGAACAAAAGGTAAATAATAGTTCTGCTATCTGTAATTTAAATTAAAATGGGTAAAATTAAAATTATCAAGTAAACAAATTATTTAAGAAAATAATACTCGGTGCTTAGATCATAATATACCTGTAACTATGGTGTACGTAATATTATTATTGATATTATTTCTTGTATAAGATGATCTAAGACTCTAATGTATGTGTACAGTATATCTTTATCATATTGACATCTTATTAAATATTAAACAAAATCTGTGGATCAATTTCAACTCACTTGTTCTTATAAATAAAATAATAATTAAGCGTTAATGGTTAGGTACAATAAAGATAATGAAGCAAAATCATTCCTGGTCGAATATAGTACGTTGTTCCAGTTGTTCGGTACTTCGATGTGGTCTATATTCGTTTGCATTGGCGGATCTGTGGGGGAAGGCTTAATAAGAGGCTAAGACCTCTCAAATATAAAAATAGTCACCCCAACCCCCAGTAACTTCTAATTATTTTTAATAAAAGGTATATTTTATTCGTATAAATAATAAAGTTTAAAAAATTTAGAGCTTCAGCTCCTCCTACAAATAAGTTTTTCAAGCTTCTGCATTTATGCTCGTTTGACGCCAAGAATATGTAAATTCTTGAATTCTGTCTCGTCTTTGAGATTTCTTAATAAAAAACATAATACGAGTATATGAATCAGCTGTTTCCAACTCTCATTTTATCTTCATTCCTAGCAATAGATCTAGGTATTAAATTTAATTTTTTTGATGATTCATTAAACCTATTTAAGGTAATAAAGTAATAATTTAAAGTAATAACTATGTTACACGAAAATCTAGTTATATATCTATCTACAATTTTGAATTATTAAAATTTATAAAAACATTTTTAACACTTAAATACTCCTCCAAAAAAATGAAAAAAATATATAAAATAAAATGTATATCATAGTTCGATACAAATGTACAAGTAATTATTAAACTATTTTCTAAAATCACAATGGTATTATCTGAAATTATTTATTCGGAATTCACAAGAATGTTCTTATTTATTCTTACTGATTAATGAATTTAATAAAAAAATATTAAAAATATAATATTTTATTAAAACACATGTCATTGATCAAACAGTTGTTTTTGATCAGTTTATGTGCTTAATTTCATCATGACTAATTCATAATATTCCTAACACAACCTTCCGAACATAGCGACATTGGACGCACCTATATATAAGTTGCAGAACAAACCACTGATGTGTAGGTGGTACCATGTAACTTCCACAGAATTACGTTTCATGAATTCAATTCATCAAGGTCAAAATTGACTTCAAATCTTTATGGTAAACGGCCCTATAGCAAAATCAATGGAAAACTATATACTTACGCATACCTGCTACAGGCTACAGTTGTTTGATGTTTCCAATTTTGTTTTTTTTTTTTATTATCGATAATATTGTGCATACATATACAATATACAATCATTTTTACTCGTATCAATCGTTTAAAAGTAATTTGAAATCAATTATTATAGCCAAACATATGTTATTTCTTAAAGTTTAAAGAGTACCAAACCAATAAAAAAAAATGCATAACCAAATCGGTAGGTACCTGATTAATAGATATTTATAATCTTTTTAAATATTTAAAGTTAGATTTCTGTATTGGATTTAATTCTACTGCTTACTACAGTATATATGATGAAAAATATAAAACGCTAACCTAGCCATTAAATGATAATTAAAATAATCCTAATTGTAATTCTTATATGCAAAAAATACGTTTTATGTGCTTTATTTCATCTGAATATAATACCTTTCTCAAAATGATGTAATACGTCAACACTACAGAAAACTACTATTGAAAGCAAATATTGTTAGTTATCATACTTACTCAACATAAAATCATAAATTTTTAATATGATATGTCTGATAATGAACTTGCTTAAATTACACTAATTCATATATTTTAATGTACACATTGAAACGAATTCAACAATAACTCGTTTATGGCATATTTTAATATTCAATGTCTTTTTATATTGTAGGTTTTTTTGTTTTTTTATTTATGTTTATACAATTTGATTAAATGCTTGAGTACTAATGTAAAATAATTGATGACATATCTAAAGAAGTTACAATGGATTACTAACAAGTAAAATCGAATTAAAATATTATTTCATAAACCATTAAGTTAAATGTCAAATAATAAATTAAGTTTATACGATTGTTGCAAGTGTTTAGAGTTTACTGTTTAAAAAAAAATCAGAGACAGCTGTAGTTAGACGGCACTCTATCTAGCTGTTATGGACAAAGATGTTTTCAATCAATTACTAGATCAGGGTTTCGTTCACGTGCCTAATTTAAAAGTTTAAAAGTATCTACCAATCCATGACAAGAATAAAATTACCACTTTTACATAAAGCTTCAAATTCTGTACTTTTATTCAAGCAAATTTCATTGAATGTGCCTATTGCAATATTATCATCATCTTTTGATAGATTCTATATAAATGTATTAATTTTAAATTGCACTAAATAAAGATAATCTCAACATTTTTGTTGAATAAATTATCAGCCTACTACTTAGCTTATAATCTATTGTTGAATTTTATTGCTGTTACCGCGTGCTCAATATTAAACTCGGACGTTATAATATATATTGTTATTTTTCCTATTTATTAATGACGTTATTAGTCTACTTTTTCTTAAGATAATTACAAGTTATCACATTTTAAATCTCGTAACAATTTTTGGATTAATTTATTTTATGAAAAAAATGTATAGATTGCTTCGGTATTTTTTGTTCGGTGCTTGTGTTGTAGTGAACAAGTGAAGATAGTATGCGGAAGATTTTACATAATTTAGTGTACTTAGGGCAGTTAATACTACTACGCATGTTTGCTTGAAATGTTTTCTTTGCATGTGTCCCAAGTTGGTATCGGTTCTTTGCTGATAAGGTTGGGAATGAGTCAGACGAGCGTGTCCAATTCTTACTCGAGTGGTAATAACTTCTTCTTTTCTTTTAATGTCAGTAGGATTTTTTCATTTCTTTAACGTCGAATATAGCACTCTTGAGTTTGTTTGAGAGAAGTAAATCATTCTAATATATAATTGGTCTACCGCAATTCCATTGTTTTTGCTCTTAATAATATTATACACATATATTATATAAATTTATATACAATATACATATAGCGTTAAGTGTCCTTGGTGCTGTAGTCAAGTTTATTTTTGTACCAGACTGAGATATAAGGTAAGTTTGTTGGCTCTATCAACTCTGATTCGTTATAAGAGTATGGATATAAAACTACATTAACGGTATTGTTTTTTTTTCTTCTTACAGCTCACAAAAATAGTGGTTTTGTTCGGACGGTCGTCTGACATTGCACAAATCCGTTGACCTAGTCAAATACGGATAAATACTAACCGGATCGCGTGTACACATATTATAGTGTTCAGCGTTGTTGTCGTTTCGACCATCTTTCCAGTGTATATGGGTATCATATGCGAATCCCATCGTCACGGTCGCGTCGGGTTGCAGGAACGAGCTCATACGGTTTTTTGCGCAACGACGTGGAAAAATGCGGTGTTTAATTACAACATGTTGTTGAAGTGATTTTTGTTGTTGTTGTGGTTGCTGTTAAAATAACAATAATAATAATATGCGCTTGCGTCGTCAACGTTTATTATAAAATAATATGGAACTCTACACCCGAATTATTCGGACTTCAGTATAGTTCGTTCTACCCCTGGAAGGGTAGTGGACGAAAATCAAATATTAATCATGTCGAGAAAATCAGTCTTAAATGTTTACGATATCATCAATCATTATCTACATTGGTATTATAATATCAGAAATAGTTTGTAATTTGATTTGTTTTTGCTGATCATAATAATTGTGATCAACGTGCGGTCAACTGTCGACATACTATCCCAGCAAGAATAATGTCACATCTCAAAAGTATCACAATTCTCGCGTAGGTATAGACAACGATTTATTTTTTTCAAATAGAAAGAAAGACATTTTAGATTATTCTGACTATTCAATATTAAAAAACTACAGCAAGATGAAAAAATTAATGTTAAAAGAATAACAAATACTGTTTGATATTAAATATAAACAGTCGAATCGCGATAACCAAATCTTAATAAATCAAATATTTTTTATTCCCTTTGAAATTCTCGTAATACTCGGCATACTCTTATTATTAATTTCGTTAAAGTATAAAAATATATCAAATACTAATGATTCCAAAAATTATGAAAATAATGAGTGCCAAAGAAAAACTTCAAATATTATTAAAGCGACCCAACTACCAAAGCAATATCATAATTACAAATTGTTAGGCAACTTGTTGAATATTATTAATCTATGGCGTATAGTAATACATTTTCAAAAGTTTTATCATGTAATTTTATTACATATTTTTAGCGCAATTTGTACGTAATTAATAAAACTTTTAAAATTGTAATTAATTATATTGCTCAAAATTTTGATTTAATTTTGATAAATTCGAGTTTGTTAACTCTAATAAGACATACATCGAAGCGATTTCTAATTTCTTTTCCATTTCAAAGCTATTGCAACTCTATAGCTGTGGTCTGTAGTATAATACGTGTATACATAATTATTTTTATACTCATTATTATCCGTTTATTCCCACCGATATCAAATTCGTCCGAAACGTCTTTAAAATCCAACCACAACATTCGTACAGTACCTATGACTAGCATAACTCTTCCCGACGCCCTTTCCGAGGCGTATCGTTTTCCGCAGTGACGAGCACGCAGTACGACGAGAATTATAATACACGCGACAAAAATGTATGATATTATAGTGTTTTATAGTAAATTTGAAACATAACTGCAACGTCGAAAACCCGATACAACTCACACATTACTACGATACTACCTGTATACATATTTATTTTATATTATAACATGGTACTATGAGTGATGTGTTCAGTACAATATTAATGTTTCTCCCTATACTATATAATATAACCAGGATTCGGATTTTATAGCACTAAAATGTACTGAAATATGCGCTATAATATGCTCTTAAAACATCAAAAATAGCAACAAAAAAAAGTAAATCAAAATTCTATTAAATTTATTATTTTTTACTGACAGTTATTTTATGTTGATTTTAATTAATATTTATAATATAATCTTATGAACTAATAAATTTATAAAAAAAACTAGAATTACATTTTTCTGTTAACAATTTAAAAAAAAACTTATGTGTACCTATATAGTATATATAATACGTTATACGTTGAACGAAGACATCGTTTGTAATGTAAACATTTTTCTCGTGGATTCACATAAATTAATATTATTTGTCATTCAATATAAACGAGATTTATAAAAATTACAAAATAAAGCATAATATTAAGCAAAAATAGCACCAATACTTCATATATGCAAATAATAGCAAAATTAAATTTCATATTTGGAGTCCCCGGTACATAAAACAATAGCACACTCTGCTATTTTTATCTGTATCCCATACTGATTAGCAAATGCTATAAAATCCGAATCATGAATATAACTATTGCATTATACGGTGTAATCCATTTTAAAGAATACGAAATTGGAAAAAAAAACTTAAAGACGGCGCCTCCGATTTAACAATAAGAAATAGTGTTACAGTTTATAAACGGCAGCAGTCGTGCGCGATCGTCGTATATAAACAACGCGACAAAACATTAATCCCGACGGCGGCGGCGCCGTTTGACATTGATCTCATGTGCCGCCACCGGCCGATCTCGAAAGCCCGCGGGGACTGCGATCTCGGCGGTCGGTGGAGTGGCGGTGCTGACTGGGTTTAGCCGCGCGATGGAGGCTATACGATATTGTGCCGATACATTATGTTATATGCGTCGCAGCGAGGTAAAAAAAAAAAAAATTTATAAAATAGTAAATATCTCCGTCGGAGAACGGGTTTATAACTATGGTCCCGGACAACGGGGAGAGAGAGAGAAATAATAATATTATATTAGACGCGTATTACATATTATTATTATGTAGACGAACGCGCGATGAACACTGTTGGCTTGATAGCGGGGGTGGGTGTGGCGGCGTCGTCGGTGGAGAAGAGTGAACCTCTACCTATACCGTAGTGTGTGTGTGTGTGTGTGTGTGGACGTTTTTCTCTCAAGGTTTTCACGGCCCACGTATAGGTATCGTTAGGCACAACGACCATATGTCGGCGTATAACAGCGTGGCGGACTGGTGCAGGTACACAGTATACTATACTATAACTATATAATATAATATGCATAAGGGCATGCCACGCCTAAAACAAAATTCGTGTTTTAGGACCAACGTACCAATATTATTGTTGCGAATATTTGCGTTCCTCAAATATTACGGTCATACCAATATTGCGCTTACCTTTAAGTTTTACCTTCGGTTATGAAGAATACTTTTTTGTGCAACATTGGATTTATTATCATATGCATTACCTATTCCTACATAAAGTTTGTATATCGAAATAATTTAAAATGTAAAACTAATACGATCGACTCGACTGAACATCTGGTATCACAGACCCCTAGTGCCTGTCTTTCAAACCATATTATATACTAGGTACAACTTATAATAATTGTTTTATGCGTTCATATTGTTTATTTATTATTAATACGGGCATATTTAATTCGTGGATTAATCGGCTAGCGCTTTTCTGGCACCCGTCTTTGTTAATATACTGTCTTAGAACCAATTTATCGATTACTGATGTGTTGAATGGCTCTAGCTGTACTGATTATAATAAATATTATTTTAAATTTAAATAATCAACAGCTATTATTTAGCGGAATATTTGTCGATCAACTCTAAAAATGACCGATCGCAACTGACCAATCGACCTTTATATTTTTTGAACGTAATCAATATGGGAAAATGGCCATTTTAAGCGCAATCGATGAATTCCCATACATAATAATATGCTCAATTATGCTGACCGATTTCACTGGTCCCGAATTCGCCGGGACATTACCAGTTTTACTACGAACACGATCCCGGTATATACCTATGTAAATCCCAGCCAATACGTAAAAAAGTGCCAGTTTCTAGAAATCAATCCCGAGTGTGTTCATACAATCATATTAATTATTGCGTACTGATACCGTATAGCTATTGTTAAAAGTCATAAATTCAAACAATATAATATTATGTTTTTATTAAAATCGATTGGCATAACAGCGAACCGTGAATTCACTTTTATACATCACTGGCCGATGGGCAGCCGATTGGGCATATCTGAGTACTTGGGTGTGTCGCCAAACGAGTCACTACCGTAAGTATCGTGACTTTTTTGGCTGTGTGGGGGAGGGGAGTAGGCATCAAGGGTTCCTATAATTTTGATTATTACGCGCAACCCTCAAAGTCAACTGGCGTTACTGTGAAAATTTTTTTTACCGTTAAAAAGTTAAACGCACCGGTTTCGACCATGCATAGATACTAATGAGCGTTATCTCGTCGCCTCGTGGTGATGTTATTATTATATCATATACGATGCATTGTGTACGCGACGTCCGGAGAGGTAGGTCCGGGCGCGTTTTTTATTTTTTCGCCAACGGTCAAGTCTATTTATGGGCCACTCGCTACAAGGTCCGCGGTGGCATAACCAGCCGCGCGCGGTGGCCGCAGCGGCGGCGGCGGCGGCGGCGGCGGAGTGTCGTCGTATACCTAGTCACTCGTATAATGTAGTGTGCAGTTGCGTTTCGAGCGGCCGGCGAGCTTGTCGCGCGTGCACACGGTATTCGCAAATCGTGGTAAATACTATAGCTAACAATAATAAATAATACAACGAAATCATAAACACGCTACGTCGGTAAAAAATATCAAACATTAAAACCGAATAGTCGAATATTTATATTTTATATCCGCGGTCCTGTCCCGCACTCGCGCCGGTGTGCAAGTCGATTAAAAAACTTTCAACGACGTGCACAGTGTCGTCGCATTCTACCTACGATCTTCGGTAAACGCAGTCTCCGAGATGGGTCGAAAGTTCCCGTTGCTCACGTCGTGTCTGGGTTGCCCGCTCAAGACCGGAGCCATCATCAGCGGCGTCTACGGAATAGTAAATAACAGCAAAAATAATAATAAATAATAATAATCGTTTCCCCCGCTTTATAACCATATGACGTTAAACATGGTGTAAGTAGTTAGGTGCTTACATATTATTATAATTTATGATATGGTTCTACGCCTAAAATACATTACGACACGTCCTAAATATTTGGATTAATACCTGTCGTGTCATCTCACACTCATATACCGCTTTCCGGCAGTGTGTTTATTATTAATCATCATCGTATTAACTATAAACTTGTCACAACACCAAAAGTCGTTAATACCGTTTAGGTTACGCCTAAAGTTCAAGGGCAACACTAGTGATATACTGGTTATTATACCTATATATATATATTAGTAGCTATTAAAGGGCACTGCAGCCAGTGACATCAGCGTCTATATAGCATGACCATGGTTTGAGCTCGTTCCAGTTAAACAGAAAAATAGTTTTTATGACCTAGATAGAAAGAAAAGAAATAAGGATACTCAATTTATCGTAAACACTATCTTTAATAAAAACGCTTTTACACATTTTCTGTTTATGATTATATGCAAACGCTTTTAATTCGTACACTCATAAACACGTCATCATAACAGAACAAGTGAAAAATACTTATACATCTATTCAATATCCATTCGATTTTATTTATCCACGTTGGTATATATGCATTGTACATTTATAGTTTATATATAATACGTAAGCTCTTAATTCTTGTACGTATACATAATATAATATTTTTTTTAAATTACATTAGGAATTTAGGAAAGCGGTATCCCTGATTACATAACTACATAAGGATTTGAATTAGTTGGTTAAAAAAACATTATACAAAGCCAATCGTTTAATGTAAAAAAAAAAAATTTTAAAAAATTAAAAATTAAATAAAAAAATTCACCCAAGTACTTGACGAATTGTCAATACCTCCCTACCTAAAATCGGTTATTACTCATTACTCATTATAGTAGGTATATTATAAGCATCACCGTGTCACATCGATAAGTCTTTGCTTAAAGTTTTAATTAATTTTTCGTTTAATCCACTGTAAATTGTAATTTTTTGTTAGGTTACATAAATAAAACAATCACATCTACACCACATGCAATAGTTTGATATCGTTAAAATTAACTTAATTAGTTAAAACAAAAAAGTTTTATTTCAATTTTAGTTACAATATATAGGTATTAAGTATTGATGTATTGATCATTAATTTTTCGCCTCAGCTTAAAGTCCATTCTTATTCGATTAGAATTATTATGTTTAATATGATGATGCTATACCAACACATTTGATAGTTTATTAATTTATGATCAATACTAAAATATAATTTGAATTTACTTACTACCCCTCAATATTGTATTTTTCCTTATATGAAAAATGTACTCTAAATTATTTTGATCTAAACCATTTAACTATATTATAATGCTCATTGTTTTGCCAAAATTTTAACTATCATATAGGTGTACAAAACTAATTTATTTAACATTTCGTCGTTTTATATTATTGAGAGTAAAGGCAGGTTAACGTATAACCATAATGGTTGAAATTTACAATATATTTCAATCACGCGTAAAACGTATTTAAAGTTAAAATCAAATTTGATAAATTATAATAATTAAATCATATTTTTTGTTATTCATTAACTCGCCGTTATTATTGTACATTCCTACTTACTTACAATTTTGACTTCTGATAGGATTGAAATTGTAAATATATTATATCTGCAACTATTATTAGAAAAGGAAAATTAAAGTATAACTAACACCGAACTAAAACAATATTTCTAGCTCTTCGACAACATACTAGGTGGGTACCTAGTATGTTTTATTCAAACCAAGAAAAGAACCGTAATTGTATAAAAGATATGCACGTTTGTTAACCAAAATGATATTCATAAAAAACCAATTCCATTATTTATATTTAATTTTTACGTTAATATGTCTTTGTTTATTCGATACCTAATAAATGTTTCCATGGTAAAATAAATCAATTCCAAATTAATGCATTAATTACTTTTATTTTCAAAGTTCCACGTAAATACTAGGTTATAGGTATTCACTATACATTCAATTAAACGTGTAACCACACGTCTTGTATCAGTTAAATCTATAAGTAATTAGTAACGAGCTAAACTATTAAAATAGTAAAATCACGCTAATACTATATAATTGGTGCATATTATCGATAATAACAATATGTTACGTAGATGTTACAAGTACAACTGCTATAACGATAAGATTATAGAACCAAATATTTGATTGAACATATTATTACGCTCGCGGGTTGTTTCAATGTAAACAGAACAGTATTACAATATAATAGGTAATATTAAAATTACATGAAACTAAGTAACCTGAATCCATAAATTACAATCATTTCACTTAATCATTATATTATATTGGTATATAAAACACAGTTGCACTTTTGTACACTTTTAAATAGATCAATATTAATTCGCGCCAATCACTTTTTTTTGTTAATGCTCTATTCAAAGACATTATACATGATACAATATTAAACATTATCTATATTATGAGAATACATAAAGCAGAAGCAAAAAATGTTTAATAAATAATATTAAAAACAAAAAAAAACATGAGCAACACATACTGCTATTATTATGTTTTGAACAATTATAATATATAAATATCAAATACTCTACAAATCGATATTGAAACAATGGTACTTGATTGCTTGAAAAGGACGAAGACCAATTGCAATTTTGTCCAACATTAAGTATGTATGATGAATAGGTATTTCATAATAATCGTTTAATAATTTTTCAGAATAATTATTTTGTAGACGATAGCCATTAGAGCATTAAGCAGGTGTGTATAAATGTAGATATATCATTAAAAATATTCTTTTAAACGAAGTGTGATTGAGTAACTATGCCGAGGAAACTTTTCGTCGTTTTGAATTTTTAACGTTCAAGCTTTAACCCATCTAATATATATATATATATATATAATAACTAAACATGAGACATGACTAACGTTCGTTAAAGATAATATGTCTCCGAATGACATTTAAAAAACTTTTTAAATATCGTGCTTAAAACCTATATAATTATTTTAAATTGGGTTAACGAATTTTATTAAAAGCTTTAAATCGTTGATGGTTACGAATTATGAGTCATATAACTTATAACATTATGCCTCTTATTATTATTCTGAAACAGCTTTTAGCTTTCCACTTGAAAAATTTTAATGAATCCTCTCAAAAATTATAACTCATATAATAAAAGTACTATATATATAATATATATTATGTACATAAATTTGAATTATTACTACCACGTGAAAATGTGCGCACATTTTAATTTATTTAATAACCCACTTTACATAAAACGTTTTACCAACCCTATTAATTAATATGTTTAAAAAAGTATTACAACAATTTATCATATTACCATATAGGTATTAAAAGAAAAAAATAACAACATTGATCACATTAAAGTTAAGTATAGGTACATGTCATGTAGTAACACAGTTTTTAAGATCTTAAAACAAAGTTTTTTTTATATAGTGTATTTTTCTAAGTTTTACTAAAATGTATATACTGAATATTTGGGTTTTATTTAAAAATTTAAACTTAAATGTCACTACACGTTTAATGCATTTACAAAACAATACGTTGACTATTAATAAATAAAATGAGTCTAATAAAATAAAACTGACTTTACATACGACAGAGCAAATCTAATTAAAATGTCTAGTTTGGTACATTAAATAATAGTACATACTTCCTATTCTTACCAATATTATATGAATCGTTTAGGGCAACGTTTGTCGAAAACCAATTAAAATCAACTATCAAGTCATTGTAATAACCAAGACAGTAATATATTTTATAAATATTGTATAAAAAATATTTAAAGAAATATAAGCATAGAGATAAATAATATTATAGGTACATTAATGAGATTTATTTGTAATCAGCTCATTTCCCTATGTGTCTAGAGTGTGTAACTATATGCATAACTGTCAACTACACAAGCTAACAGTTCAAAGTTTAAAAAATCCGCAAATATCTCCTCTACAAATAATTATAATTAAATGTGTAATAACATATGACATTTTTTATTTTATTTAATATTTAGCATTCTACATTTTATTAGTTTATTTTGATTTTTTTAACCCAATTTTGTGAAATTGTATTCTTGTATATTGTTTTATCAACCGAAAAACCAGTGCTTCAAATTATCTAATTTTCGAACCACACAAACCGGTCTCACACGTTGTACTAGATATAATATGAGCATGGGATATTAAGCGGAAACCTCACATTTATCTGTCTTAAAGGAATAGATTTATCTTTGTTATTTGGTGACGTAAGTATTAATCGATTTTTAATGTACCTGTCTGCTTGGAAGTATAAACATTATATTTTGTCGTTTATATACTAAGATATCGATTTTAAGACAAGAAGGTAGAATAACTCGTAGATAATTTGAGCTACAAGAACATAAACACAATATAATATATAGGAGCAACATGCAAACCTAAACATTTGCTGGTATCGATACAAAAATATGGGATCTCATCAATTCCACCAGACCTTTTTTTTTATTAGGGCAAACAACCTATTGATTCCCGCCAGACACTTTTTTAATAAGGTAAACAACCTATCGATTCCACTAATTTTCAAACTAGTCAAACCAAGAAAGTATTTATGTAATAAATTTAAACTTCATGAAAAAAATTAAAAATCGTAATTTTAATCAATTGTTATTAATGTCATACCTATCACCAAGCATGCTCGCCGCCATTTTTCCTTTAATAATAAATTTATTCAAATTCTGATTTTTGACAATTTTAAGTTTACTTTCAAGAACCATATTTTCAATTATTTAGATTGTATACCATTTAAAGAGCGTCATATGACAGAGTAGAGATACTAACTTTATTTTTCAGAAGAGAATCATCATTTTTTCCTGTTAATATTGTTAAACAGATGACCTCTTAGAAAATCGTGATCTATAAAAATCGAAATTCGAACGTTTGAGCTATTTAACTTTGTGCATTTAGGATAATATAATACTATAGGTAATATATGGTTTTTAAAATTATAAAAATTTATTGATCTATCTATAATTTGTAAAAATTGTCAGAGTATAGGTTACCTAGAGTAAATACTAGATTAAATATAAAATCTACCTATTTTATATTTTTGTAAAACCACTACCTTTAGTTCAACAATTTATAAATAATAACATATTAAACATATAAAATAATAAATAATAAATCTGCAGAGTATTATGATGTTGCTTGTTCGAAGTTTGATTTAGATAGATACTTAACAATTTTCAAAAATTTATCTGCTTAACAATTTACAGTAAAAAAGGTTGGTTCTTATTTGAAAAAAAATGGAAACAGATACTACTATCCTTAAATGGTATAAAAAATATAAATTATTGAAAATATAGTCCTTACGTATACAAAATACAAAAGTTCTAAAAATAAAAATTTGAATAAAGAAAAAAATGGATGCAATCATGTTTAGCGAATCAATCCTTATATTATACTATATAGTTTTATTTGAAATATTGACTTAGAATGTTTCTGAATTACTTATCGCCGGTTGCAGGATACTCGTAAAGAACGGAGCGTTCTAAACAATTTAAACTAATCAGAGTAAGTGTCGATTTGTCCTCACGTCATTGCCGAACTTGGCATTTCGCAATTAACAAATCATCCATTTTGAAATACATATTCAATTATATATAAATTAATTTTTCAATTAATTAATAAAGCCCGCAAGGAGTAACCAGAATGACCACGAGTAAAAATTAGTATAGGTGGCGGAATCGATAGGTCACCGAAAATATAGGTAGATCGTTGATAGTACTATTGATTATTTATAGTAATTACCATTGTTTATAATCAATGATAGTACCTGCTACACATATATTGTACGTCCTATTAATAAAACGGGCGAGACCTTTTTCGTCCAAAATCTTGTATTTGTACCCTTCCTTTTTTGGCCGATTCATTTGGAGGTCAAACAAAAAAGTTTAATATTTATTTTATACTTTACATGTTATGGAAAATTATTCAAAATATAAGTTATATATAAATTATGTAATATAAAATCAAAAATGAATACATACATACTTACCTATATTTTTGATTGAGTTTGATTGCAGTGACAGCAACTACCATATGTTCCAAGACAAAAATAAATATCTAATAAATAAATAATTTTCATAAAATAGGTACTTATATTTTTAATACTTTTCGGTATGCATACCATGCAAAACATAAATGTAGACAGAATATGTACATGCTTAAAAAATTTTGTACCTATTGTTCAAATAGTTATCGAGTTCAAATTATATATTATTATTTAAATAATTACAATATTATTTTTATAAAACTTATATTTTTAATACTTTTCTATGTATCACGTATGTACAACGTAAAGTAAATATTAAATTTTTTGGTTTGACCGCAAAGGGCAGGGTACGATTTTGATCGAAAACTATTATACCCAATAGAATATAGAACCCACGTAACTTAATAATAATTACAATATTTAGTATTAGACACAATAGATATGTATAGATTACGCGCGGACCTTTCAACACATATTTTACTGCAAAAACCAAAATTGTTCTCGGCTGACATTGTTTTGATTCGTGTGCATACAAAAAGTTTTTAATCCGAGACAACTATTTATCAGACTAAGCTTTTAGGTATGTTGTGTTATGTGTGTGTGTACTGTGTACATTGTATATTATGACGTGTTACAGCAGTACAGCACGTTTTTTTTACATCCACATACTTTAATGCGCATTTCGATATTCTGCCAGTTGCTCTGCGAGACGATAACAAGTATTATATTTAGCATAGTAAGCACGTCGATGGTCGATTGTGCGAGTGTGTATAAATGAGAAACTGTTCAATATATATAATGCGATGTTTATTTATTTATCATTTGGGTACTATTTTACCATAACGACGAAACCAATAGTGATTAGCAGATGATGGTTTCTTGGTAAACATTGCTGTGCCACAAGACAGAACACTCGATCAAACACTTCTATATAGGCATGTGCTCTTAAGCCGACCCATAAAAAGTTATTTTTTAAATGAATTTTTACGAGGGGAACTGACGTCTGGAATCAAATATAATAAATTATAATATTAATAATGGAGGTCAGCCATCAGTTTTATTAATAATAATTTTCCTTGGCACATATTCACTAAATAATACAATATTTAGGACGTTGGAAATGTCTATTTTAACACTACGACCAAATAATTCGTCAGAGCATAATATAATAATATAGATATGCACGTTAATATTTCCAAAAATAAAATTGTGTTGTTAACGAACATCAATACTAAAGCACAGCTTCATCAATACAATCGACTATTTAATAATATAATCTATCGACCATCATTGTTCGATTTAGAAACTAACGACGATAACAATTTAAGCACATTTCGCATTGACATGGGCAATTAGATCACATTTTAGGAAATGAGGCCTGGGCTTACATTTCAATAGACGGATAAATTTTCCATTTTTCGTAGGACTTCAAAAATATTTGAGGGAGGTTAGTGATCGCCAACTATACGAATACTGCACACAATCAATAAACTAAAAAATTACAAAAAGTTAAAACTAATAAAACTTAACGTACCTGTTCAGTTGTACCTATACATATAATATATTAATTAATATCTTTAGTTGATAAACGCATGTTAGATTATACTTAAACACAAAATTATTAACCTAACCACGATAAATATCTATGATGGGTATTTGTCGATTCCGCCGAAACATCCTCTTTAAAAAAAATTATATACAATATACCTACCTATTATTCCGGTCAGTCTTGATTTTATATGCTAACTGCAGTTCGAGCCGATGGCGATTGTTATTTTACAAATTAAACGTACGGCAATTAGAATATTTTATTATAAATTTCTAATAAATTCAACACTGAAATTTCAGTAGTTATTTAAATGTCTTATTTATTTTTTTTCTTTGTGAATTATTTATTAATTTGACTACATTTATCGCATTCTGTCCAATGATCGCTTCCGGACAAATTGTATGTAAATTAATTTTAAATTAAATTAAACTTTAAATAATTAATAGGTATATAGGTTCCCGAATGGGGAGCTGGGTCATTTGCTCTCCTGGTTTTTTGAATTTTTTTTTTAAATTAAGTATATACTATGATAAATTACCTATTATGTATATAACAAATTGAAAGCACGTTATTCGAAAAAAAAGTCACCATTATAAAATATCCTGTTAAGCCAAGTTAACAAAATATATTTTTATATTTTTGTGTAGGTATTATCAATTATTATTTCTAAATAAACTTGCCCCCACTAGAAAATATTTTGCGGACGCCTAAACTACCTACGTTACAAAATCGACGGAATCGATATTATTAAAAGCCTATCAAATATCATATAATATTAAATAGAAATCATTATAAAAATATTTAGGCGGCCTTAAAATTTCGATTACTGCATAATTGTAATTAATCATCGACATTGCTATATGTTTTTTATGGTCTTATATTAGAGTGTTTAATGGTAGATGCTAAATTTCGTCTATTATGTGCATATTAGTGTAGGCGCTTTACTGTTTTTGTGGATCGTTAAAGATGCTTTATTACATCTTTGAATAGTAAAATTGTTATTACGGCATTAAAAACAAAAACAAAACAAGTTTGACATTGAAAAACATTTACGTAAAACTCGTGTTATTGCATTTATTTCTATTATATTTTATACGCCCATTCGTTCAACGTATTCAAATGGAATATCTAATCAATTATGCACTTCCTACCGTTTGCATCAGTAAGCAATATTGTGAAACTATACCTTCCAAATAAACGAATCTTAAAATAATTAAAAGACGGCATTTTATTTACATTTAAATCAATAGATCATTAAAATATTAATATATCCATAAATATTGACTAAATAGTATATTTTATAATTTATGTTAAGTTCAACATCATAATAATATACTATACAAATCTAGTCAAATTAACTATTTTTTTTTTTAATTTTTAAGTTAAATTAATATAGAAAAATGTAAGTTAAGTTTTAAATTAAAACCCTTAAGTTACTACATAACATGGAAAAAAATTGAATTCGTTAGGTAAATTAGACGTAACTTATAAAAAAAAGTAACTCGTTATAATAACTTAGTTAAAAGTAATTTAACTCGAACTGTTTAATGCCTTGATAATATTATAATATGCAGTTTAATAATTAGTATACTATTATATTAGTATAACTAATAAGTACATACATATGTCTTATAAGTCAGATAAGTCTTATATCTACTAATCATATAAGTCTTATACAATAGAAATTATCAAAAATAAGTGTAAGTGTATTATCCTCTAAACAAAATAGAATAATTTCCACTCAAATTCAAAAACAAACTAATTTCACTTCATCAGTCAACTAAATACCTAGATGTCACTCTGGGTAAAAGATTATCTAGCTTAAACTACACCAAGCAAAAACGAAATTAACTCAACTCTCGCCTTCATCTACTTACACTTCTACTATTAAAATATATAACTTGAGTCTTAAAAACAAATTACTGTTACATAAAACAATCATGAGGCCAGTATGGTTATACGGAATCCAAATTTTAGGCCCAAGATAAACCCGCGAACATTCACTCTATTCAAGCCTTTCAGTCACTTACCCTAAGACTTATTACCGGTGTATAACAAATTCAGCCTTTCATGACGATCTCAAAATTGTAACAGTAAACGAGCTTACTAAAAGCCACTATAAGATTAACTAACTATATAAGCCCCTTCATTAAAAAAATGTTCTATCTCACATTACCACAAATTCATTATCGATTAAAAAAAAACTAATCTAGAGACCTCCTAAAATAGAAAAAAAAATTTTCTGAGGTTCTATTAATGTACAGTTCTCTCTTCACATGTAATATATTATATATACTTTTTCTCTTCATACCTATTACTTATTGTTTTTTTTTATTTTGTAATAGATTGGAATATAATTTAATAAAAAAAAAAGTATATTATAATATTTTGCTTGAACGTTTAATACTCTAGAATCTAGAAAAAACAATGTACACGTACAACATTTGATTAAATTTACCGTAAAATGTCCATAGATTGTCTACATTATTAATAATTTTTATATGTATATCACTGCACAAAAAAAAAAAATTGTGTCTGGTTACCTCATGTATAAAAAACAAATAATAACCCAAACAGATTCAATGTAACCCATAAGTCTTACGTATACATTTTCAACATTTTAAAATCAGCTTATATATTTTAAATAGGTAGGTTATTAATTTCTAATTATGTTAAATTACAATTAGAAACGTTTATTAAACGTCAATGACGTAACACTTGATGATAATATTAAAATAATACGATGACGTGCAAAAATGTGAATATTTTCCTTTCGGGCGATAAATTCTTGTTCAAAGCCCGAAAACCTTGGCCAATATTTTCACAAGTAGACGAACGTTATTGCGCAGTCCGTTCATTCCGGTAATCAACAAAAAACTATATAATAATAATTAAAAAACTGACAATTTTAAAAATCATAATGATTCCAGTCCCTTAAGTCTTAGTACAGATTTCCGTTTTTCACGCCACTACGTGGAGCCAATTTATAGGAATTTATTTTGAACCAGCGCGTCGTTTGAAATCGATATTTTTGTTTTAATTTGGTTCAATTTGCAGTCGCAGTTTTCTATAACTACATACATAATATATATATATTATTATTAAATATGTATCTATTGATTTTTATCACTTTTTGCACATCATATTTAGTCTCTAAACAACAATTTTGTACCGTTAATACCGAAATAGATTATCACTCAAACTAGCACCAGAATCATTTGTCTTGTACTTTAAAGAGGACGCCACATCACCTATAATTTATCCATTAAAATGGTTTACGCGAGACAAACTTACGGAGACCGAATTCACAGTAGCCTTACCAAATGTTTACCATATATACTTATAGAATAATATATATATATATATATATATATATATATATGTTGTAGCGTTTTTCTTTTATTTTGATAGTTTAAAGACAATCCAAATTCAATTTTTTATTAAAAATTATTGAGTACTTACTGATACCATAACAAAAACGCTACGACACAAATAAAATCGTTCTCTTCTATGTAGTGTAAAATTTTAGTAAATCTACCATATCATTATTACGCATTAACCATTATTGGTACTGACATGAGACCGCCATTTAAATACTTTGAATTACCTAATTTATAAGATTAAATATATTTTTAATTCTTCTCAGATATCATTTAAATTGCCTATATTAAACCCCTTAAATAGCGGGTGTTAGGCGCCTATTAAGAACCAAATTTAATTTAGAAAATCTAGACCAGAACTTAAAAAATATATGAAAGTTCCAAGCATTAAATCCATATGCTAACGGACATTGACGTACATAGTATTAATTGTATAACATTTAGACCCACATTACATGGCTAACGATTTTCGTTGTTTTTTTTTTCAGGTGATTGCCATATTTGCTCTTATCATGATTCTGACAAATGACATCAAAATACAGACAATCATCATAGATTTCTTACCCAAAGCCGTCGGTAAGTCTATATTTTCAAATAATTAACTATATAGTAACTATACTATCAAATCATAATTTAAAAAATGTTTTTCTTGTAGGTAACTTATAATTAATTTTATCTACTAATCCTGAGTTAAAATAATTTAAAACAATAATCATTTTATTATAATATTGATTTTATTTTCAGTACAAATCATTGTCATCATCAACCTGCTTATGACAATATTAATATCGTCTTTGCTTTTGGCTGGAATTTTTATGGTAAGCATGATAGAAGAAAAAAATTTGCAGAATGTGCATACTCTTATCATGATTTTATTTTAGCGAAAGAAGATATTGATGCTTCCTTGGATAGTTCTAACGATCATGTTATGCATTGGACTAGTCATATCTGTGATATATACTTCTATTGACTTCTTGATTCATAAATTCTATATCACTAGCATTGCAGTTCTAGTGATTGGAATACTGTGCGTGTGTAAGTATAAAATACTAAATATTAATAACCATAACCATGCCATAACATGATCATATTTTACAGGTGTTTACGTGTTCATGTGGTGGGTGACCTACAGTTATTATCAAAAAATCAAAGAAGAAGATAACCGGACTCCATACACCAGAACACCTTACTACGGCTGAAACAAAACTAATTTTTTTCATAATTATGAATGTTATTGCCAATAAGATTTTTCTAGACACTGTGAAATGATTAACCCTCAACATTGTATATATTAACATTGTATGGGTGTGTGCAAGTTATATTATTTAGTAGTTTAACAAGGTTGTTTTCTGTATTCATTTTTAATGCACTATTTATATATATATATTTTTTTTTATAATTTATAATCTTTATAATATGTATTATGTATATAATAAATAATTTAATAATATACCCACAAAGTTAAATAATATAATATTAATTTTAAATAAATGTTAAAAATGTGTATATTTGAAATGCAAGATATTGAATTGATTAATCAAAACTTATTAACTCTGCAACTTGGGGTTGTTCAACTTTGGGCTGTTCTATTTGGTTTGGAGCGGACGGCTGCGGATTAACTTGCTGACTAGGTATTTGGTGTGCACTGTATTGTCCCATGTGAACAGGCCCACCATAAGGCATAGCAGACATCTGACCCATCATTGGCTGCTGATGTTGACTGGGTATCATTGATTGTCCTACTGGAAGCGGGTGTTGTGGTGGACCCATGGTTTGCATTTGGGGTTGTTGATGGCCAGGCATCATGGACTGTGTATGAGAGCCAACACCAGGAAGTGGCTGTTGGTGCATAGAATTCATTGATGGACTAACAGAAACTCCCGAATTAATTGTGTTTGTCATAGGCACCATTCGTGGTTGATAAATAGGTTGAGGAATGTTTGAGTTAACTTGTGACATGTTATTTGGCTCATTGGAAGGCAAATTCACTGGTTGGTTGTTTGTTATTGAACTTGGATTTTGAGGTATCATATGCCTCGCAACAAAACCTGCGAATTCATGCATGTTATTTATTATTATTATTATTATTATTAGTTACACTATCTAATACTATATACCTTGAGGTTGAGAAATATGTTGAAAATGAGCCGGATCTGTTGACTGTGGATACCGTATACCATTGTCTTGCATTTGAGAAGACATCAATGAATCTATAAAATAAGGATGAAAAATTATTAATATTTGTAGAAACATATAATAAACAATAAATTCTATACATGCATATAGTGTGAATAGTTATTATAATGTATTAAACGTTAAATATCCAAAAATATTATTATAACTAGTAAACTAAAAAATATATTTTCAACTTTACCTGGTCAAAACATTTTAAATGACAAATTATGTCTTCATAAAATAATTTAAAATTAAGCTAGCTTATAAACAAGTCAAATAAATTCAATTTCTTATTAAAAATTACAATTTAAAATTTTCAACAACTATAAAAGAGCATGTTTTAAGGAGTGCAATTTAGGCAATTCAAATAACATGAACATTTGAACTATATGAATGTATGAATAGTAAATAAATATTAGTGTGTATAATCTGTTATCGCCATTAACTCTTGTACAAGCACATGTCAATACATCAAGGAAAATGAAATATATTTTTGTTTGCGTAACTTTAAAAACTACTAAAGGTGATAATAAATTAAACATAGTTCCTGAAGTGAAAAAAAAATGGTTGAATTCATAAGTTTCTAGACTAGATTATTTAGGAATTACTTTTTTTATTTAAAATCTGATATGCCCAAAATAAATACAAACATAATGCAATTATTTCACTGAAAGTGCTATTTTTGATGGGATATATATTATGTATAATCTGTTTATTTATAGGGTTGTCAATGGTTACATATTTTATAACTATTATAATTGGTAAGAATATGGCATAAACATATTTTTACAATTTATAAAAAAAAAAAAACAAATCTTTGAGCCACCGCAGGTGCTTTGTCTACCTGATAATATACTGCTCACATATTTTTCACGATCTGACTCAATCCAATTGCCTACCTACCTGGCTTAGTTGTATGTAAATCACTTGAAGTTATTCTTAACTTAATTTTTGGCTCGGGCAACACTAGGTGGGATAGCTAGTATTATGATAAATCCTATATAGGACATTTGTGGAGAACAGAGGATATGATAGTTAACAAGGTCACAATGTGGAAGCCAGACCACACTAGACCTTTGTCTTGGCAGCAATTTCAACAGAATCAGGAAAGACCTGAAGCTTCTATAAATCAGGGATGCGAAAATAAATTAATTCTTTCTGTTACTTACTAGGACCAGGTGACATGTAAGGATTAGGTGCAGTGGGCATACTCGGTAAAGAATTAGGGCCATACATATTACTATTAAGATAGTTTTGCCTCTGATGTTCCATTCTCATAGCCATTTCTTGTTCTTGTTGTTGCACTTGTTGAAGAGTCATCTGATGTTGATACTACAAAACAAACAGTTAAATAATAAAACAATTTAATTAGAATAAAAGCTAATAATAAATTACTTGTTGGTACTGTTGTTTTCTCTGTCTTAATATATCTAATTTCATAGCTAACTGAATCTGCCTTTGTTGCTCAACAAAAGCAGCTTCTTGTTGAATTGCAGCTTTATGATCATCTCTCATTGCATCCAGTGCAGCTCGTGTGTCTTTAACTTGAATCAATTTGTCTTGCAACCTTTCAAAATATACTAAAAAAAAATTGTTTTATGTTTATTATAAATTACATTTTTTATGCATTTAGTTTTTTTTTTGTTTTTTTATATCCCAAATTTTTATTTTATTCAAAAACTTATCTACTTAAATTAATAAAAATTGTAATACTATCCTTAAATGAATACAGTCATGTGACAATACATTTATCTCTTTTTATGTTATGTATTTATATTTTATAATACTATCAATTAGGGTATGAAATGACTATGAATAATAATATTTATAAAGGTTTATAGAATGTTAAAGTATTAGTGAGTCACAATTAGTTTTTATTGTTAGAAACATTAAACTTACAAGTAAGTTATATTTGTTATTTATTTATTTGAAAATACAAGTTATATGAACATAAAAATTTTGAAAGAAAAATTTGCACACCTATAAGTTTAAAGCTTATGTTGGAGGTGTAGTACTTAAAGTTAAGTTTGCAATACTGACAATGCAAAGAATGTTTATACTAATTTACTAACAATATAATTTTATAAAAGATAATAGATATTGAATCAAAATAATACAAATAAACAGCTTAAAGTTAATAATTTGTGAAGATAATTGAACTTAAATTAATTTTAAAATGTTATGTTTAAAATACTTATAATTTCTAAAATGATAAAAAAAAAATTAATAATAAAAAAATGTTATTAATAACATTAATATTTAATTCTTATATTTAACACATAACTAATGTTATTAGTTCATTATAATTTCAGCATTGACCAATAATACTTTAATAATTGCTAATCCAATTAAGTAATAATTATCTATACTTACATCTTTTCTCATCTTGTTGTTGAATATATTGCAATAACTTTTGATGCATAGGTGTTATCTTTGAGTAAAATGTCTCCAATGAACCACCATTAATAACAGTTCTACCTCTGCTTAAATTTGATTTTATACGATTAACAAAAATCTCTAATTGTGATTTAACTGAAATAATAAACAAATCCATTTCCTCAGAGTCATCAGATTGTTCACTATTCATGGCTGGACTAATTTCATTGTTTGGTGATTCAATGGTATTCACCTAAATTATTTAATAGAAAACTTAAAATTAATATCATTCATAAATTATAATTAAAAAAACATGAGGGAAAATATACATTAGTTGAAGCCATTTTTGTTTGCATTGCTTTAGCTATATTTCCCATTTTCAGACTTTCCCAGTATGAGCGATTTAAATAACGTGCCAATTCTGGATCATCCTCAGCCTCAACCTCAACCTTCTTTTCATTCTGTCAAAAGAATGTTAGACTATTAATATATACTAAATAATATGAATAATTGAATAAAAAATTTATTATCTTACTACTGGTGGTGAAGAATATAATCTTGTTGCTGGTATTGAAGTAGAATTCATAAAAGATATTCCCTAACAGAAAGTATAAATTATTATACAATATTTATAATATAAGATCGTAATATTATAATTTTTGATTTTTCCAATTAAGATAATTGATATTAAATAATTAAAAATTAATTATTTTAAAGTTATATTACTTTTTGTTGTTCTGCTTCAGATTGGGATAAAGCCAAAGCCAATTGTAATTCTTCGTCTTCTCTTAATTCTTCTTCTGTTTTTCTATTGGCTGCTGGTATCTAACATATTAATATAATTCATTCAAAACATTTCATATAAAAAGTTAAATTTTTTGAGGACAGATTTATTATTTTGAAATAATTTAATATCAAACTTAGTTATAATTCAGAAATTAATTGTGACTATAGGTAACTTGATTAATATGTATGCAATATGGTTACAATTAGATTCCATTTAAATTCAAAATGAAATGCAGTCTCTTAGAATTTGCTCTAAATGTACTAGCTATTTATTTAGAGTAAAAAATAAAGCAAAATAAATGGTTACTTGTAGTTAGGTTAGTGGTCACAATCATCAGATTTTTATAATAATACACTAAATTTAGTTAATGTTTTTAACTTAACAAGTAATACATTACCTATCATAAAATAAAAAAAAACTAGTGGTAGTAAATACTGTTAAGAAATAAGAATAAATGAAGATGACTCGATGTTAACTTAATATTTTTAGCTATTTTTTTTTTTCATTGAATTGTAGAAGATAACTTTTTATAGATTGTGTAAACTCTAATTTAAAATTTGATGTAAGTTAGGTTATAGTAAAAAAATCTTAAGTTTATAGTTTTAAAGCATAATGAGAATATTTGAAATTGAAATATCAGAAAATTATTTTCAGTCTTTGATAAAATGTTATCTACTTCAAAAAACACATTTAATCCATAAATTCAATGACCCCAAAATCATTAAACAGGTGGAGAATATGGCATATTTTAGTGTACACAAATTATAATATAGGTTTGGATACAGATGGGTCAATGGATTATGAGATGTTGAAAGATTATATAAGTTGAACAATAATTCCTCGATACAATGCACAGTAGTCAGTAGAATGCGGTCACTTTTCAGATAAAACATTATGTACATTATCATGTCTTATCATGTCATAATAACGTTTTGTGCTCAATTTATTAACAAATGGCATTGGACATTGGTATGTCAGAAAAAATTGTTGGTTACTGATGATCAGTATCATCGAGTTTGAAATTGATTAACCCATCGTGACTCACATATGTAATTTGAACAATGTTACCCACGTGTAGAGCAATTACCTCACCAGGTATATTTTTTCATTAAAGTAATAATTTAGGGATGAATAAATTTATAATTATATATATATATATATATATATATTTGTATATAATTATTAAACTGACATAGAATAAAAAATGATTATATTAATGTAGAAGAATAATTCTAACAATGTTACTTGCGTGTAGAAGGATTCACTCACATGACAAATATTTTTTTTGGATAAAATATTTTTCCATATCAGAACAATAAATTGGCCATTTATCAATAAATCTATTTTTAATTAGTTCCTTATAAGGTACTATGAATTAAAAGAAAATACAACTATAAGTAAGCCAATAGTTCTTATCTTAAAAATTATGTGAGGGAAATTCTTACATGTGAGCAACGATAGATTAACATACATATTGGTGTTATAGGTTACTTACATTATAATTTTTTTAAGTTATAACTTTATAAGCATTTTCAAATTGCAGTATTTTACTTACAACATACTTATAACTTATTTAAAAAATTTAACATACAAACACAGATAACAGGTGTACTTTTAATTATGTTAATTCATAAGTCAATTCACTATAATATTAAAGCTAACAAAACAAAATTGGTTCTACTGAACACAAATTGTATGTATTATAAATTTGTAAGACTGAAACAAAACACACAGATAAAGGTCCTCTTAACATTTATAATTCTATCAAAATATCTGTTTAGTTTACATAATTAACAGATTTTCAAGGACAAAAAAAACTGATTTTGTTTGATAAAAAATGAAATGTTTTGTTTAGTTTAATCATAAGCCTAAACTTTTTTGCCCGCCACCCCTGAGGTGAACTCTTAAATAATAGGTAGACCTTACTTGATTTTGTTGAGCCAAAGAACTAGTAATATATTCTATAGGTAAATCTTCTGAACCTTTGTTCATTTGAGGTCTAAATTAAAAAATATAGGTAAAATAATAATTAAATTTAGGTAATATAATCTAAAGCCCCATCCAGACCAAGACATATTTATCAGAAACATATGTTTCTGACATTGTTGTCGACAAATATTTATGTTACCGCTTATTACGGGAAATCAGAAACATTATCAACAACAATGTTGGAAACATGTGTTTTTGACAAATTTTCCTTTGATCTGGACGAGGCTTAAGAATAAAAAATTATAATTTTTGAATGTAGTATTCATAGTTGGTTATATACATATATATAAAATAATTTAGAGATGTTCCAGGTAGATCATTAATTATAAACTATAAAAAAAATAGATATATAGTAGAAGCTAAGTAATGTCTTTACAAAATAATCGAGTATTGACAGACTAATATGTCTAACTAAGTACCAAATATTAGCTGAATAATAATGTAAATAAAAAATTAAGTACTGAGGGCTGAGATATAATGTATTTAAAAAAATGGATACTGATAAATTCCAATAGGTTTAAGTAGGGTATTAAAATCATTTGGTACTTAGTAATCAAGTTATTTAAAAGTACCCAGAATATCTCTATAAAATATACTTTATAAATATAATTAAATTGAATTTTGTACTTTTGTGATTTTTCAAAGCAGGCTTCACAAACACGCACAGGTTTCTCAATACCAAATTTTGGTAATGTACAAGAACGTGATGAACATTGCGCACAGAAAACTTGTCCACAAGCACGACAATGATGCTAATAAAAGAAAAATTATATGTTGCCATGGGACAATATTAACTTCTATACTCTTTTCAATAACAGCTTAAAACAAAACAACTTACTTTGCGTTGAACCATTCCAAATTTAACACGACATCTATGACAGCAATCAGAATCTTCCCATCCAGGAGCTACATCTGAACTGAACATAGCATCACTTTCTTTAAGTGCAGGAAATGTATAACCTTCAGCTTTCATTATGTTAACTGTATCCTGTTAAAGAAAAAAAAAATAATGAAGATAGTAAAAAGTAAAAACAAACAAACAAAATAAAATATAAAACATTATGTTCAGCATAATAATACTTCCTTTTTAATAAAATACATAGGTAGATAATATTATTATTATTAATACAGTATTGATTATTTTCTAATAATAATATACATAGTCAAGAAAGTATATATACCTGAACGGCACAATATTTAGGAATAGCTCGGAAAGCAAACGCCCAAGTCTGTAATAGTTCAAGTAATTTGTTTTTAACATTTTCATGTGGAGTAGTTTTTATAGTTTCTCTTATTTGTTCCATAAAAGGTTTAGTTCCAACTTCATCATGTACTAATTGACCACAATTTTTAACACAGCATTCCAAAACCTAAAAATAATATATTATTACTTTTAAGAAATACGATTCTTTTATTTAAAAAAAATACTCACCAATAAGCTGTACATAGCTGTGTGAGGATTCGGACTAATAAGTTTTTTCTTAATGGCATTGAGTGCAAATTTTGGTCTAAAATACATTATAAATATGTTTAATACCTATCAATTAGTTTGTTATAACAATATGATGAAAGAAATAAGAATTTTATTTATTAACAAAGGCTTTAACTATCATAAAATAGATATTACAGCTTATAAGTATCATAGCAATATTTTAAATACCCCATAAATGTTTTTAAAGATAAAATATTTTTTTTTTTTTTATTAGAATTAAGACTTCAACTACTGAGGTCATTAGCCTGTACTATGTGTGGAGGAACAGTTGGTTGGAATACGTTTTTGTATGTGTGGCAAGGATTTGTTGCTAAAAACCCAGGTGATCACCCATCCGGGAGCTAGCAACACCAGGCGGTACATACACTCAGAGCGTTTTCGCAGTTGAGCGTACGACCGCGCCACACCAAGCCACATAAAATATTTAAACTTAATCTATTTCTAACATAGGTAGTTCTCAATTAATATGTCATTATGTGGTATCATTACTATCAAATATATAGATATTGGCTATTATATGTAATTATTTGTTTCAAAATTTAATTGTTTACAATTCAAAATATTTTATATAAATACATATTTTTATTATATTCTTATATAAGGTCTTATACAAAACTAAAAAGGGTAATTGGAAACTGTAGCACACTAGAAAAAAAATACACTAGAGTAAACTCTTAGCATTTATTTTATAAGCCTACTAAATTTTAGATCACCAATAATTTATCTTCTATATTATTCATTAATATGTCACAGATATGTATGTAAAACAAAATGAAAATCTATATTTCTATACATATGTTGGCTCGGGTTAAAAATCTAAACATTTCATAATTTATAGATTCTTATGTTAAAATGTATACTTGTATATTTCTGGACATGACATAACAACTAATTGTTGTGAAACTGGCTTAAGTTTTCAAATAAATTATGTTTACTTTCGATAAAGTAAATAATAAATGGAGAAATGAGTGAATGGGATGAAATAAATAAACTGTAAAGTGTCAGTTAGGGGTTTATGAATAACAAACATCATCAGAATTAGTTTAATGTACAAAAATATAATACAATTTTTTAGTTAAAAATTATTGAAATTGAAATTTGAATTAAATTTAAAAATTTTAAATCATTTTTGTAAAGCTTCGTGTTGGTACACTTTTGTATAATTCAAAATAATATAATTCATTACATTTTGAATCTCTTTCAAAGGTCACACCATATTTTAAATTAAATATAAACATAAAGCTAAAAAACTATTATTTTTTTATATATAATATATAATGTACAGCAAGTATGGCTACAATATTAGATATTTAGGAAATCACTTAAAATAAAAAAAGATGTTTCTGAAATGTTGGTTGTTATCACTTTATGCCATATTTCTATCGATTATTTTTAATGTTAATATATTAAAACTAGTATTAAACATAACTTTCTTACTGGACATCTTTCTGCCGTATTGTATCACATATTTCTAGTGTTGTAGGCCAATCCGCTTCTAACAACAAATTGCTGGTAACTTTGTCTGTGAATTTAAATCAAACGTAAGCTATGTTTTATATACATACAATTATATTATAGTATTGCGATCGTGAAATTTCAACGAACCTAGTAGTTTTTCGAAATTCGATTTAAACATTTTGCTGACCGTGATTTTCAGTACGAATAAAACCACAAAAAGTTAGTACGTTATAGACTATAGGAATTATTGTAGGCTTTCACGACGTTCGTATAATAAATTGCGATATTATCAAATATTTTTTTTTTTGTGTGTGTATAAACTATTAAGTATCAATAAAACTAAACAAAAGAATGTATAAATGTGTAATAATATAAAATAAGAAAACAATAAACATAGAAAAGATCAAAGAGATTAAAAGACAATAAATTTATGACGAAATTATAATGACAACAACAGAGGCAGGAACCGTTCTTTAATTCGCTGAACCTTGTCATTTATCAATTCGTTATCAAAAACATAAAGCCAGTAAGTTGTCACCGTCCGTCCAGACGGACGTTTTTGTAGTGTAGTAAATTTGTTATAGTAATTAGTAAATTTTACATACAATTGTCTGTTTGGCAATGGACATTTACCGGAAATTTGTTTGCTGTCCAATCGTTATTAGATGGTTTTTGTCTATAGACATTATAATATTATTATGATTAAAAAACCTAAAACCATAACGTTCTCATAGAACACAGTTATATTTTTTTGTCCAGCGAACGGCAACACTGTATTTTGAAGGTTTCGGACCCCAAACATCTTTACATAATATTATAGAAACATGTCATTTAGAAATTAAAATTAAAAAAAATATATTTTATTAATTATTTTATTATTATTTCTAATTTCTATACACAAATGAATATGGAAGTATAATATTTATCTCACCTAAAGGTATGCCTTATATCCATATGTGGATATGAGAGAGCTCACAAATAAGGGTAATTAAGCCTCTGTCACGGCTCAAACCAATTCCTATTCCTCCCAAAAATGTCAGGTTTGACAAGTATTTTAATTTTATATAGCTTATTGTTATTTTACATTATGATATTACGCTACAGGTTACAACCTTAAAAAATAAAGATTTGCGCGAATTTTTTCTTGCTCCGTCATTCTTAACTTGTTAAAACACTAGTTTCAAAAATAAAATGTATTAATATGTCACCTGGTAGGCGGTTAAGAAGTTTTAAACGATATTCCAGAACAGCTGATTTTATGTAGATCATAAATATAAGTGATCAATAAACTTTGACACTTTGTCCCATGATGTAGATAAAATAACTTCATAAAAGTTAGTCAACTATTAATAAATGATTTATCTACATTGGTCGATAAATGTGTCTATGTAGAATATTAATTTTATATGTCTCTTACCAACAATCTATGATTTATAATATTTTATAGGTCGTGACTTTTGATGTACTGCTATATTGGTATCGTAGAAATAACCAGTTATAATGTCTATGACTGGTATACAACATACGTCATATCAGTATATTAGTACTTAGTTGTTACACACGATGGTACTATAATATTTATGTTCATTATTTCAAAAAAACTATAATATAAATCATTTTGAAGAACGTTAAAATATTTTAAGGCGATCTATATTATTTTAACGATAGGTACTTATTATTTTTAAGAAAATGAATGGGGGAACATTTTATTTTTTTTTAGAATTTTTAGTACAATTAAAAAGAAGACTTTTTTACATTTGCTTATACCTCCTAATTTTGGTTTTAGATCCCTGTAGTTGGTAAAGTGACTTGCCTTGTCCCGTCACGTATACCTACTTAATTTCGATTTCAGATTTTTTATTGCGTTTTACTACAGTAAAATGGAAAATCAATTTCGCTATCATTGTGAACCCAATTGTCGAACTGGCAATATATCAGTTATATAATGTAATATTTCTCCTCTCAGAAAGTTGTTGACATCAAACACAAACGATAAAATAACTAGAATTGACTTGACGTCCTCAATTATAATTATAGTAGGTAGATCTAAATCAAAACCCGTG
This sequence comes from Pentalonia nigronervosa, assembly GCA_014851325.1. Taxonomy (NCBI): domain Eukaryota; kingdom Metazoa; phylum Arthropoda; class Insecta; order Hemiptera; family Aphididae; genus Pentalonia; species Pentalonia nigronervosa. The sequence goes on along the minus strand of JACXSJ010000856.1, from coordinate 32,716 downwards.
TCCACTACACACTCTTAAATTTTATCCGAAAATCTATTTAATATGCTGCTTTATATTCTCATGAGTACAACAGTAGTTGTAAATACAAATCGACATACGAATCCTCGTTAAAAATATTATATAATTTAATTTATTTTACTTATGCGTGTATATAAGACCTATATACATTATATATGATATTATAGATGGTCTTTGGAAAAAAAAACTAGTCCTAAATCTTAAAGCGACAAGAACAGTGAACGCGGTTACCACACTGGTTACTAATAAACGTCTGGGAAATAATAGCGGTTTTTATGACGGTTTGAACAATCTACAGATTTACTTAATTTCAAAAATATTCCGGCAGAAAACTCTTGTGAAAACATTTTTCATGGACATTCAATTTAAAAGCGATGCCATCATCATGTCACCATTAACCGTGCAGGATATCATAAATATGATGGTCAAAAACCAAAACGAAACGATTCAAGATGACGAAATCAATGACGAGATGGCCGATATGGTTCCCGTCACTCTTGGGGAGATCTTTAGTACGGTGAACAAGCGTTTATCCGAAAACGAAGCTATTTCAAAGATGTCAATGGAGATTGAAGACTTGCAGGATGAGGATCAATGTCGGCCTGGTTCTAAAGGGCCCAGGCAGCATTTTATTTGGAAGGGCCCAAGCCCCCATACTACAAAATTATTTATTATAATTAAATTAAATAAATCATAAATATGAAAAATTGTCAAAAAAATGTAATACATTATATATAAAAGATTCTATATTTGTAATTTTAAATTAAAAAAAAAGTTAAATTTTTCTCTTATTCTAAATTTACAGGTAGGTATTCAACTTTTGTATAAAAAACTATGTATACATAAAATAAATACATAAAATATATTATATTAAAAGTCTTGTCATTTCTTATGACGATTTTGCTATGTCATCTATTAGTTTTATTTTGTCTACATTTAAGGTAATATCTTTTTCTATAGCCATAAGCATTAGTGGTTCTAAATGCTGCTGATGGAGTGATGATCTTAATTTTGTTTTAATTACTTTTAGCTTGGAAAATACTCTTTCACAAGTGACTTGAGTTGATGGCAATAGCATTATGTATTTAAAAACTTGATACAAGTTGTACATACCAGAATGACAAGATAGTTGGGTAACAATTTTAAAAGCACATGCTATGCATTTCCAACAGGAATTACAATTTATTGAGTCAAATTCATCTGAATCAAATGTCATTACTTCATCATAATATCACCTTCACCATCATTATCGTTCATTATGCCATGTTTATTTGGAATAATATTAAAATAATGAGAGGCAAATGGTTTCAATTCAAGTAAAACAGAATCTCTATTAACATTGGATAATTTTGTTACAGTTATCAATATATCCATAGGATATTCTTCAAGCTTTTCAATGTATTCGTACATTTTTGGATCTAACCAACTACAATCCTTTAATATATTTTCATTTGGAATAAAACGTTCTTCAATACTATTTAATATCTTATCAAGAATTGCAAAAGAAATAATTCTAAATCGCTGGAAAGGATTGATATTCTCTACATCGTCTGAAGATTTTTGTCCAGATAATTTTTTTTTTTTTGAGAAACGTTTATTTTAAAAATCTTCCTGAACTTCTATTTCAGGTTCACTTTCAAAAAAATTATTAATTTTTTTGTAAATTCTTTGCATTTTTTATATAAAAATTAAATTTTGTCATCATTCCATTTTTTTAATATTTGTTGTTTTAATGTTACAATCATTGACCAGGATTGTTGATAGTTCAATGATTTTGTTTGTAGATAAGCTGAGAGAGGAGTTGAAGCTGAAAATATATCTAAAATGAGTGAAGCGATAAATATAGTTTCAAAATTTGACCATTTTTCTAATAATGTTTTTACCATGAATTTTGTAGCATTATTAAAATTTCCTCTTAAAAATCCTATCAAAAACTGAAGAAATGTAACGAATTTACTGTTATTAATTTCATTATTCTCTGAAATACAATATAAGTGAATGTCAATAATAGAAGACAAATCTTTATCCTTACTCCACCAACGAGTCGCTCCTATTTTTTGAATTGTATATAATTTATTATGACTTGAATGATTAATTCCTGTACATTTTTTCCAATAACTCATTCTTTTATGAGAGTCTGATAGAAATACTGCAGACTGTTCAACTAATCCAAAAAGGTTTTCCGCTTCTAAACATGTTTTTGTTGAATCACAAATTACTAAATTTAAGACATGTGCCATACAATGAGTATAAATAATATTAGGATTACTATTTTTTAAATGTGATTGAAGTCCATTGTAAGTACTCTTCATATTTGCTGCACCATCAAATACACAGGCTACTATATTTTTCATTGAGATACCCATTGACATAAACATATTTTTTAACAAATTGTACAATGCAATTCCACTGGAATCATGACAAACAACTAGAGAAAGTAATCTTTCTTTTATAGAATCATTTACCAAGTAGCGAACACAAATTGCAAGCTGGTCCATGACACTGACATCTTGTGTACTATCAACCATTATATAGAAATATTTGCATGTAAGAATTTCTTCAATGATAATTTTTTTTATTGAATGACCAATAGGTTTAATTATTTTATCATTAATAAAATGTTTTGACATAAACGTAATCAATGACCCTCTACCTTTATTGTTTTTATTTTTTTCACTTTATGGATTTATCAACATGATCGTTAAGTATTTTGTCATATTTTGACATTAATAATACAAGTTCCAAAAAATTTCCATGGTTTTGTGTTCGGTTGATCAGTGAATAAGCACCTTCTTCTTTTCCTCTATATGGAATTCCTTGTGTTCCAATAAATAAAACAATATCAATTAATCGTTTTAATATTTCTCTACGGTTTTTAACTTCTTTGGCATGTTGAGAAAAAACATTACGATTTATAAGATTACCAATATCATTGATAGCAATAGCACGTAAAGCTGCTAAAGAAGAGTTTTCATGAATTTTAGATTTTTCGTGCCTTTCAATGTCTTGGTACAAACTTTTATTCTTTTTTATATAAGCTAAATAACCTGTAATGAATTTTGTTTCTTGTCCATAAGTTGTTGAAAATGCCACACAACTTGAGCAATACATATATTGTGTATCAATTGAAAATGATATCCATTTTCTATTCATAACATCTCCATTAGATAATATTCTATTATATATTCTATGAAAGTCTACACTTTTTCCATTTAAAGGTATTGGTTGTATTGGATGAAGATTCAAAAAATCTAATTTAATTTCTACAGAACTAGAGTTTGTCGGACAGATAAAAGGTGGTATACATGTTGATAAAATATGGTTTTCAATTTGTGGAATATTACTAATTTCAGTATGTATATTATATTCTGATGTTTCCATATTAAAACCTGCATTATCTGGACTACCGTGATTAAAATTTGATTCAGTACCATCATTAACCCCTACAAAAATATTATATAATTTAATACAAATAATTATTGAAAAAAACCTTTAATAAAGGGAAAAAGGTGGGGATTTATAAGTATACCATACTATACTATACATTCTTTATGAACAATCTGGATATTAATTTTAAATTAGTATATTATTACCTAGTTTTTAAAGTAGTACAATTTGATTTTAATTATAATAAATTATAAGATAATCATGATTATTACTAATTTCTTTGTTGGATTTTATGTTTCTTTATTTAATAAAAAAAAATGTGGCCAAAAAAATTATTTATGTTAAAGTAAATTGATTAGGGTGGTTTACTAAAGGAGATTTCACTTGCATTGAATTAATATAATTGTACATAAAAAAAATGCAATATTACCTGAAGTGGAACTAGCATTTAAAGTAATTATTGTTTCATTATTTGCTCTTCTATCTTCAAAATTAATTTCATTAATTTTATCATCTTTACATATTTCACTTATTTTAAAAAAACATTAATTTTTTCTGTTTGGGATCAGAGCCTACTTTTTCTAACTGTTGTTTTTCTTTTAATCGACGTTTTTCTGCACCACTTCTTATCTTCGGGTTCATTTAATACTTTATAGTACCTACTCTTAATTTTAAAAATATTTAATACAAATTAAATTTGTAAAACACTGGACAAATCGCTATTGTTTTAATTAATAATTATTAGTAACAGACTATTGACTATGGTTTATCGTCTACGACAAACATTATATTACCACGAACTGCACATATGATAAAATGATAAAATCAATATCCAACATATCTATGGGTAATCTATAAATAAATCAAATATCGGTCGGTTGTCCGTAAACATCAGGACTTCCCATGTTTTATTTGTTATCATTGTTATCAATATGGATAGTTAATATTATAATACCAGTTGCCTTCGAGCAGTCATAATGAACAGTCGTGTCTCCGTACATTTCGCTGATAACGTTTTTTCTTTTTTTCCATCTATAGCTAAATCGTTTATTTATAACTAGTACATTTGTTATGTCGTTATCCTCGGGCGGCACTATTCGTGCCGGCCAACATAAATCAAAGCAAACAACAGGGATTCCGCCCCCGGCCTCGGCTTTCATTTAGTCGGGAAAAATGATAAGCCACTTAAAAATCAGCTTAGCCCAGTATCACCAAGCCTACAACAAATTTCGAATGATACTCCTACTCTTAACATAGCCAACACGGCATTCAATTACGATATTACTCCACTCCCAACGGAAATTTTATCTGGAAATATGGTCATCGACGAAACCAATAACGCTAACAATTACTCTAATGAGCTTGCTATCGAAATTACGTCGTCTCACGAGAAGGTTATTTTAAACGCTTCTTCGTTATCTAATAATGACGCTAATGCTTCTTCCTATAATAAAAACATACTTTCACTACAACAATCTTTCCCGCCTGACTATATCGGGCCCATAATGGCCCTTGCTGAATACATCGATACCAATCTAAACGTAGGGAACTGGCACCCGCTCAGAGCTGCCAAATTTTTTACCAACAAGTTTAACGGCATCCAAAAAAAATTAAAATCACTTTTGACACTATTATCAACTGCAATCTATGTCTAAGTTCTAACCAACTGAACTATAATGGTTTCTCTGTTACTATACCTTCCAACCTTATCTTCTCGTACGGCATCATAAAACTTGAAAATTCCGTTTCGGAAGAGGAATTTAGGGAAGGCCTACAGTCCACAGTTCCCATTGCTGCTTTCAAACGCATATCTATCAAAAAAGACGATACAATAATTCAGACTAGAACCGTTGAACTCAAATTTGTTGCTCCTAAGATACCCAGTATCATCTCTTTATTTAATATGCTATATGATGTCACACCAAGCATACGTTCCCCCGTCCAATGTAATCGGTGTCTACGCTTCGGGCACACACAAAAATATTGTCGCAGTGATCCCAGATGCTGTCATTGCGGTGAATCCAAACATTCCATGGAAGCATGCCCAGTCATCAACGCCACCGATCCCGTCTGCTTTTTTTACAAATTACCTCATCTCCAATTTTCTGATGTAGTGCAAAACCAGCCTCCAATTACCGAGATTTTGAAAACTAATACCCCCTCCATGATAAATACTTCCCTGCCTTAAACCAAAGTCACCATTTTTTTTAATTCCAAAAAACCAAAACGGAAGCCTCACCTTATACCAAAAAATAATCAAATATTCACTCACGCAGAGCCTTTTTTCTTCCCCTAACGGTAGTTATCTAAACCAAGTCTCCAATCAAAAGCTCCCAGCGGAGACAAACTCCAATGATATTTCTTGGATTTACATCTTATCTCAAAAATTATCCGAAACACTAATTAATTCTCCCTCGCTCTCCTCTCCTTTCTCCTTCTCTTCTCTCCAGTCCCTAATTGAATCTTCCCTAAGCTCACTACTTGCCACTCCTAACTTCAAACATACAGCCTAAAGAAATGATCCATCAAGTAAAACTATTTTAAAATTTTTTTTTTCTTCTCTCTCTTCTCTATAATTACAGTGGGAATATCAATACATAAATTAAAACCTAATACACGAAATCGATGCCCCTTAAATCAAATATTAACAATATTAATATTTTACAGTGGAATGTCCGAAGTCTACCAGCTCGTCTTCCTTCCCTACAATTTCATCTAGCTGACCAAAAATGCTCCATTGCCATTCTCTCGGAAACATGGCTCACTCCCCTACGTTCTATTAATATCCCACACTATAGAATTTTTAGGTCCGATCGACCGGACGGATACGGCGGCTCCGCAGTCGTCGTGCACAACTCTTTCAAAGCTAAACTAATCCCTATTGATATTGTCACTAAAACCAACTTAATCAACCACAGAATTGATCTTTTAGGTGTCGAAATCATATCCTCTGATTTCCAACCTCCTCTCGGGTTATGGTCCTGCTACATCCCTAGCAGCTCTAATATTCCTGCACACTTATTTCAAAATCTTTGCAGCTTGATCTCAAGGAACTCAATACTTTGCGGTGATTTTAATGCCTTTCATCCCGCCTGGGGGTCCTGCTCGATGTCCCGTCGTGGTAATCTCTTGTATAATACCTTTAATTCTTTTGGTCTTTGTCTACTTAATGATGGTAGTCCTTCTCACGTCGGACGACATAACTCAGTTGATTCTGCCATAGATTTATCTATTTGCTCTTCGGACTTTTTCTGGAACCTATCATGGCGCACACTTAGTGAGCCCCATGGCAATGACCACATCCCAATCATAATTTCTACCAACAGCAGCCTAACCGCGAAAAACATATCTTCTAACCAAAACCCTAGCACTCACTCTCCTTACCATAACTGTTACGACTTCAATAAGGCAAACTGGTCTTCTTTTACTTTTCATATCCAGGACGCCATTTCCTCGTTTCATGAAGCTTGAACTCCCGCAATTTCTTACTCGGCTTTTACCAACATCATAAATAATGCCGCTATTTCCACTATTCCGATTAAAAAAACCTTCCTTAAATCTCATCCACTCTCTTCCCCATGGTGGAACGCTGCTTGCTCTGCGGCCATTAAAAATAGATCCTCCTATTTCAAAGTCTTTCGGCGGTTTAGCTGTCTAACCGATTTTATAAAGTATCGAAATGTTTGTGCCCAAACGACACGTTTGTTAAAAACGTTATTTTGCTATTTCCTATTTTGCTTATTTTTTTAATTGCTATTTCCTCACGTAAATCCATAGCTTCGGAACCAGACAATATCTCGCCTATCCTTTTAAAACACCTCCCAACTAACGCTTTAGTCTCTCTTCTAAACATTTTTAATGAAATTCTGACAACTCAACAGTTTCCTACCTCTTGGTATTCTTACAGAGTCATACCAATACCTAAGCCTAATTCCATCACCTCTTTCCGTTCAATAGCTTTGTCCTCTTCGCTCTGTAAATTATTTGAACATATACTTAAATCCAGGCTCGATTGGTGGCTAGAATCCAACTCCTTTCTACCACCCAACGTTTTCGCTTTTAGGAAGGGGATGGGCACGGTCGAATGCCTTTCCACCCTTATAGGTCATATATATCACTCTTTCAACAACAAGGAGTTCCTAGCGGCCACTTTCATAGACATAAGAGGTGCGTTTGATTCCGTTAATATTCAAACTCTCGTTAATCACCTTGCCTCACTAAATGCTCCTCCGAAATTTTGTAACTTATTGCTCTCTCTGTACTGCAAAAGAAATCTGTTCTCCTCTTCCCGCCTTGGGTCCTCTGATATACGTTCCACCTTCACTGGATTACCCCAAGGTAGCTGCCTCAGTCCTATATTTTTCAATGTCTATATGAGCATAGTTGCAACTCAGCTCTCAAGGGCAGGTCATGGTTGCCTTATTTATGCGGACGATATGGTCGTCTTCTCCTCAAATAAGTCCCTTGATCCAGCCATTGATCATATAAACTCAGCTCTTAAAGATCTAAAAAATATCTTAACTAATTTATCACTCGAAATCGCTCCCGAAAAATGCAAGTCCATCATTTTTACCAGGCGAAGATACGCCGACCATTCTAACATATTTTTAGACGAATACACCTTTCCTTTTGTTCCCAACGTCACCGACCTCGGCATCAACCTTGATCCTAAACTTCGTTGGCAACCCCACTTATTATCCCTTTCTGCCATTACCTCTCGTTGGTCCAATTTTCTCAAGTCTGTCTCTAACACATGGTGGGGGTCTCACCCTCAAAGTCTATTATCAATATACAGGTCAATAATCCGCTCCAAACTGGATTACGGCTGCTTCCTTTTCGGTTCGGCCTCTTTTATTAATTGGAGTAAAATTAACAAGCTTCAAATGTCATGTCTTAGAATAATTATGGGTTACGTTAGATCCACCCCCGGACCAACCATCAAAGTTGAGTCCACTTGCCCCCCTTTCAACATAAGATGCCGTTGGCTTGCCGGGAAATTCATCCTAAAATCACTAGCCCAATCTAACCAAACTATTTTTGATACTTACTATTCTCTCTTTCTCAATTGGAGATATACTCCTAAATCAATACCGGTTCCCTCAATCGCAGCTAACTCGCTTTCCAATTTCCATCAACATATAATTAAATCCATCAAACCTCAAATCTATGAGCGGACATTTGAATCTTTCCTGTTTTCCCCCCTTATTCATATTGATGGTCAATTTACCAATTTGTCCTCTCACCAGCTCAAATCAATGTCTAGTTCCGTGGTCAATAATATCTTTTCCAACCACCTTAACCTTCATTTTCCTAATTTTATAGTTATCTATACTGATGGATCAGACTCTCGGCTTTCAGCTGGTTTCTCATTCTATATACCTGAGTTGCATGTCTCTTTCGCTAATAACCTTCCCCCCACATCATCTTCCTTTACGGCAGAGTGTTATGCAATTTATGAAGCCCTTTTGTTTATTTCTAACACAGGCCCGGGAAACTACTTAATCGCTACCGACTCTTTGTCTTGTTTACAAGCCTTAGTTTCCAACCCCTTTAATTCCAAAATTTCTCCTCTTGTTTGTCTCATTAAGACCTATATATATTACCTCTATCTTTCAAATCGATTTATCCAACTCTTGTGGATTCCCAGCCACATTGGGATACATGGTAACGAAGTGGCCGACCAACTAGCCAAATCTACAGCCAGCACTATCCTACCTTCTCCTGCTCAATTACCTTGGACCGATTTTATCCCTCTTCTACGCCGTCACATTCTCAGCCTTTAGTCCAACCAATGGAATAATTTGCCCTCTGGTTTTGCTTCCAAATACAAAATCACTGTTCCTAAAATTTATAACAATAAATCCTGGTTCAGCAACCTCAACTTACCAAGATCTACTACTGTCCGTTTCAACCGTCTTCGCATAGGTCACTCACTCTTACCAAATCACGCCTATAAACTTGGTCTAAACGACTCTCCTCTGTGGACTCTGCATCCCTCTGAAAGTATCTGTGATTTTCAGCACCTACTTTTTCATTGTCCATTCCTTCGCTCCGAACGCCTTTTTTTACTCAACTCTCTTAGCGCCTTCAATATCCCTCCTAACCTTTTTTCCATTCTCAACACCAATTCTGAAATTATCATCAACAAAATAATCAAGTTTATTTTGGACACTGGTTTTGCCATCTAACTAGCTATCTTACTGTTTTGTTTTTCTTTCTTTTTGTTAATTTTGTAAGAGGTTTAATACTTTTTGTTAAGCAATTACTGTATTTAAGCAATACATGTATCACCTAATATGTATTTATAATTGTTGAGCTAAAATGGTTTTATACCAGTAGATATAATAAAATAAAAAAAAAAATTATTATAATACTTTAAACAATTTACCCAATAATTCGACTTTTACTTATTTACTATTATTATATTACTTAGCTCGCGCCACAAGTCACAACCGCATTTAAATATTTATATATATAAAAAAAAATAGACGGGGTCCAGGCAGCGATTGCTGCCTCGGCCAGGCCGACACTGATGATATTTACCTTCCGTTTCTCTATTTTTATTTAACTCGTGTACCCATAAACGTTCTTTAAACATTTCAAATTTTGCTTCTATTGAAATAGAACTTTCAGATAAAAGTATTTTACGCAAGCGGTTTGAATTGAACGATGTCATATTGGCAACTAAAACTATTCACCACAAAACAATAAAAACGCGGAACTGGCCCCATCAAAATTGTAAAAATCACTGGAAAATATCGCTGGCATTGCAAATCGCGTCCAGTGCGGCCGTACCTTTAGTGTTTTCTTATAACTTAATGTTTTTATTGATAGATAACATATTTATTTTTGTTCATTGTTTACATTAAAAATGTTTTTTCTACTTGTGGGACTTTCCACTCTTATTATGTTCTTGAATAATAATTTATTAGTCAAAAACGGTTTAGTTTAATAAATTGATTTCGTCTTCACTGATTTTAAACTTGTAGTTAATTTTTTGTACATTTAAATTAATAGATAACAATTTTATAAATGTATAATGTATGTATAAAGTACTAACATATTAAATTAATTTCTTATATATGGTATTGTGTTTTATTGTTATGTCAATTGTAGATTTATAAAAAAAAAAAGAAGAAAAATGGGGACGAAAAAGAGGTTTGTATTGAAGTAAAATGATATATTTATTGTTTTTAAGATGTATTGTCTTCTTTAAGGTACAAAATAATAACAATTTAGAGAACGATAAGTCAGCATACTATTTCTCAAATGTCTATATCTACTATATTTAAAAAAAATTATTTGATTGTATTTTTAGATATGTCTATTTCCAGCATTGGTACTAAAAAATATATATAAAATTAACTAATTAAGATTAATTTAATACATACTGTTTATTAGATGTATCTTTACAATTTTGTAATTATGTACAATAATTGCCATTAATGTGTCAAATCAATATTAACAATAGTTAATGTAAAATCAATGAAATCATCATTTAGTGAATATTTAAACAACTTGTTTAAAAAAGTATTCTCTAGTCTACTGACTCTTATTTTCTTTGTTATATTATGTAAAAAGTTAATATTGTATATAACAATCATTATAATTATGTTTCATAAAGGATCATGAATGGTAAAGAATTATATAATATAATAGAATAAATAAAACAAAAACATATAAAATATTTATATTGTATTATGTAGTCTGTATATGTCATAAACTCTTATTTGTTTTTATGTGCAATGAACTGTCAGACCTTTAGTAAATATGTCATATTTGTCATATAATGTATTAAGTATAATCAGGGGTGTAGCTAGGAATTTTTTTTGGGTAAGCCTATTATAAACCTACTCATAGACGGAAATGAATAATGTCCCAATTTTTGTACTAGTCTCCTATAATTTAAAAATGTATTAATGATTATTCTGATTAATAAGTAATAACTTAAAAGAAAGTAAACTAAAAAATAAGTAGATAATTTTAAAATCTACAATTTTGATTTATCTGAATACTAGATAGTTTTATAAAATATAATTATAATTACTATACTTGTAACTTATAATATATGTATGGTCCATTTATAATATAAGGTCTAATATACCTAAAATTGTATAAAGCTCACCATTTTTATCAAATTATCTGTTCATTTCAACACATGACGTCTAAAATATTATTTTAAGTTCAATTTTTTTCTTCATCTGATAAAATATGTCTTTCACCAATTGTAGAATTATGTAATAATTTGTTATTCTACTTGAGTTTTGAGACATTATAACGAAACATAATTTTTGATGGAGTAGGTATGAATGCATTTTATGCAATTATCAATGATTGTTCATATAATTCATATAATTAATAAAAAAAATTTTTCCTCGCGTAAATCCAAAATTTGGTTTTTGTTGCCATAGTACACTGTCTGATATTTAAACTAGATGATTACGAGTTAATTGATAGACTATTTATGATGTTTTATATTTAATTTAAACAAACAAGTATAATAATAACTTCAATCTTGGCAATTTATAAAATCAATCCATAGCCTTTCGTCAGATCCCCCTTACCATAGGCCTTTTTATTATTTTAATGTAGAAGTACTTAGGTTTATAAATATTGCTTCTGCGAAAATTTGTTTGCAACTGATCCCCATACAAAAGTTATGTATAGGCCACTGGTAGATTGAAATGGTTAACTTAACATTTGCAAAAATAACAATTTTAAAAAGTAAATTCAAAATAGAAAAGTGACGAAAATGTGTGTTTTGGGATCCCTTTAATGTTACTTTAATTTTGAGAGTAAAAAAGGTTGTGGGAACATTAAAAGTTCGAGTAATAATTAATATATATAGCTTAATTAAAATTCATAATACAAATTTTCAAAAATGTTCAGTTTTTTTTACTAATGTAACAGGCGCGTCTTATTTTTGACACTTGTATTTTATTTATTTCTTATTTTGCGGTGGTGAATTTTTGAGCGAGTTTCAAAATTCATAAATAGCTTCTATTATAAGCCAATTATTTCACTTACCTCTTGAAAATTGTATGTAATATTAATAAGAACTAGATTTAATATGTAAGAATGTCAATGCATATATAAACATGGATTTTTTGCCAAAAAAAAATTTTTTTAGTGAAAATCTGAATAGGCCCCTGAGTTTAATTTCCATTATTAGTTTACTTGATCCATGGTATGACAACAACTCAATCACTACTTAATGTAGAGTAATGCTATATAATTTAGTTACTTAACATTTCAACAGTACTAATAGTAATAATTGTACTATGATAATATTATTATGATTTTTCTAATTTCTATTTATTGGTTTTTCATTTTTTGAAATTATAAGTTTATAGTTATTAGATGTAACCAGTGCTTGATTTGGGAAAAATTAGAATCCGTCCCCTCCCAAATCAAGCATGGATGTAACTTGTAAGTAGGTATAATTATTAAATTGATTTTTAATAGAATACTTATTTTTTAGGTTAAAAACACTAGTTAAAAGAAGGAAAAAGAAAAAGAATCAAAAGGTTATAACTCTTTTGTTTCATTAAAATTTTAAAATAATCCAAGAAAATTTTTTTTTTACATTCAATTTATACTTAATTTAGGAAGTGAAAATGATGCGATTTATACAACTCAAGAAGTTGATAGTAAAATAAATGAGTGTTCTAATATGCTCTCAGATTTTACTGAGCCCACTCAAAAAACTCACAATTGTTAGTATCTTATTAATTTGTGTGGTTAATATGAATTAATTACTTTTTATTTTTTTATTCAGCTGCTACATCCACAAATGCAGAATGTGTAAGTGTTATGTAAGTATACAATGATAAAACAAAGGTTGGGTTACAAATTTTAATTTCATTATCAAATGATTATAATTAAGTAATCAAAACATGTAATGTAATAAATTATTTTGAACACGTGTATTTTTCAGAAAGACAATTTAATTTATAATTTGTAATTTCTTTTATTGTAATGGAATTTTAATCATTTGAATTAAAATAAATGTATATTATTTTACTTTATTGTTTAATGAATAACTGTTTTTTGTTTTAGATTAAAAAGTTCATCAAAAAAAACCAAGAAAAAGAAATCTAAGATAATTCTTTTATTAATTTATACTTTTTTGTAATTTATTTGAATTATAAGAAATTAGCTGACCCGGCAAACGTTGTTTTGCCATATATTTTCAGAGTGATAATAAAACACTTATAGTTCAAATTTCAATGTTATTTATTTGAATGGAATCCAAATAAATAGAGAGCTATATGATAAGTAATATTTTTCGTTTTGTTTTCCGGAGCAAAGACAAACAATGAAGATGGTTTGTCAATATGCGAACTGGCAACTTACAGCTGACCGTGCGAAAAACAGAAATTTGAGATTGATCCTACAGACTTCCCAACGATTGCCCTGCGATATATTGATTGTCATCGCAAAAGCCAATCGAACGGGGAACTAAATCCGTTTGAATTGGAATGGAAGATCAGTTAGAATAATCAAAATTCACGGGAAAAGGACTTCCTCTCCTTTGAATTTGCCTGATCGTTGCTTGAATCACATTCATCAGTTTCTTGACGGACAATCGCATACCGTTGCACAATTTTGGATGATTTAAATTCCGCAACATGATTATGATCGATCCCACATTCAGCTATAAATTATGCGGCAGAGTTTTTGGCACATCAAGCGAGTTCAAAAATTTTGTCAGTCATGGTGTCAATGGATTTGTACAAATGCAGTTCTCAAGCGATTTGACTTTGAATAATGAAATTCAAGCTATCGACGTCCTTATTCTTTGCTGCTGTATTGCCCGTTCATTAATCCAATTGTGATTTTTATAATTTTCTGCAATGCCAAGGAACACTTTGTTGATGAGTTCCTCCTTCGACGATTTGAACTCGCAAAAATTTTCTGAGAACGATATCAATCCAGAGGAAATATCAACAGGAATTTGGTCATTGCTAAGCTAATGATACAAGTACATACAGGAACTTTTTTTTTATAAAAATTTTAAATTCAAATTTTGACAAAATTCATTAAAATTAAAACACTTTGCACATTATTTTGTAGTTATAACATTTTTTTTTTTTTTAGCTAAGAATTAAAAATTTAAAACAAGATTTCTCATCAGTATTTAATATTGTACCAAAAAATCTAATAACTATATAAACATTTTTTTTTATTATAAGAAATATACATAATATCATATTTTATGATCATGTAAATAGAGTATATTGATAATGGTACTTTTTTTAACAATGAACACCCATCATAAAAAAAATTGTTTTTTTTTTTATAAGAATTTTTTTTAAAACTTTCAAAACCATTATAAAACAACATTTTTGAAAATAAGTCACTCATCATACAAACCCAACGAATTCATCTCTAATAGTCTTATTAGCATGCTATTAGTATTATTAATCATGCCACCCATTTTCAAAAAAGTTAAGAATTTTCAAAAAAAATTGGTGTCTTATGCACTTATATACTGTACCTGTGATATGATGATAGAAGTTTATCCAATGGTTGAAAAAATGATTGTTTCAGATTTATAGTGTCTCGGATACATATCCGTTTATAGTACATAACTTGTAATAGTGTGAACATAATAAATGAGTAATAGCATTCCATATCAATATCGGCAATAAGAAAATTATATTCACAAAAAAAAAATTATTCTCATTTTTTAATATGCAATTAAATTTACTTGTAACGATCTTCGAGGGATCAGAGAATCAGCTCGTTAAACCTATACATTTTGTGACATCCTGGTTTTGAAAAATAAAAATGTAAGTATGTAGAGACTATATAGTGTGTCGTGTACGACAAAATAACGGTTACGAAAATATCAATATGGTATTTACCTGATCAGACGAAATACAACATTCTATGAACTCAACTAAAAAAAAATTGCGTATTCAACACAATTCAAAATATACTTGCTTAAATATATATTCATATATGATAATAATTAATCTGGAAATCGTTATACGGGAAATATCGTTATTTTCGGTATCGTTATAAGCGAATTCAACTGTACTGCAGACGACAGTCATATAAACATATTACGTGTCCAGGGATTTTAAGCGTTAAGAACTAATTATACATTATGGTCTTCAATAAATCGGTATGAACTCAGTGAATATCACTACTTACAGAATAATAGATGTTAAACAAATTCTAAACAAAAATAAATTGTTGCCATTTAAGTTTTTTTTTTCTAATAAATCATTACTTATTTGTCTTTCTATAAATACTAGTTATTACAGTTTTTAAGTTAGAGCTGTCAGAGCCGGCTATTTATTGAGAGGCAAAAATATAGGCAATTTCTATAGTTACGTGACGCAGAGGCGCTATACAATAATATAATATTAATTATATTATAATACGATTATAGAATTACGCTATATATACATTAACCATATGTTATATTTTCTTATGTACCTGTAGAAAATTTTTTTTTACCTCACGAAATCAAAATGTTTGTAAATTTTTTCCTTTAATATTATATATATATATATATATGCATGTATATTTATGTATACTGTATAGCAGCGGTTCCCAAACTTTTATGAGCACGGTATCCTTCGGAAATAGTTTGTGTTTTGTGGAACCCCGATGTCTCAAATTCTAATTATAATATAAACTTACTTATAATACTTATAATACTACTATACTTTACTTATAATGTAAAATGATATTGTAAATTGAAGAATAAAAAAATAAAAAGAATAAACCAGCCACTTACGATGAACGATTTCTTTATTTTCAAGTTTTTTAATGAAAAATGTTTTGGAATAGAATCTATTGATATTACCATTCATTCTAGAAGATAATGAAAAATTACAATCTATACTTTGAATATAACCATTTCTGGCTATATAATTCTGATGATAATTATCAGATTTCCAGTCAACTAGATCTTTCAAATTTATAGTCCGATTATCACACAAAATGGTATCATCAACATTGCTTATAGTATTGAAAACAATATTGGGAGTAATTTTTAGTTTGTCTTCATTATTTTCAATATAGATTCAATATTTTGTTAATTTTTTTTTTAAGAAACACAGACCCAGAACTTTTGGTAATAAAAAAGAAGTCAATTTTTAAATAGTATCAATTATGTGTTTTATTGTTTCATCTTTTTCTTTTTTTTGCCTTATCTGATTCCTACTTGGAAACTTTTTTGGTACACTCATCATGAAATATTGTCAAAAACTATGACCTACAAGCAAGCAATAATCTTAATGCAACATAAAAATTATTAAAAATTACAATCAATGTTGAGTAACACCTAGATAAATTTATCTAAACAAAAACAAAATATCTAGTTTGAATTTATCATGAACAGTATTAATTATCAAAGTAGCTGCCCTGCTATAGGCGAAATCGAAAAACCGTTATTAAAAAAAATAGCCCCTCTAACAGCCACTTTTATCTAGCCCTAGGCACGTGCCTACTCTGCCTATGCATTAATCCAGCACTGATAAGATTTGTCGATTCAGCGTTGTGTAAAATACTAAAACGTTCGTATTCTACTCAAATATAACTATATAATATATTTTATGTACAATTTATGTATTACATAATATATTAACTATCTTAAAAACGTGAAAATGAATAATTTTATTAAAACAATCATTTTCAACTAAATTTTAAATTTATCTAAATTAGTCTGGGTGAAACAGAAATCATAATACATTAATAACATCTGGGCGAAACGGGGTAGTTCAGTGTTAGGTGAAACGGGTCCCACGGCCCAACCAAAGTTTCACTACTTCTCGTCTTGCCACAGAGTTTTCAACTTTATTACGCTATTGTTAATGTTTTAAAAGAAATTCTATAAGACATTCTTATATGCGCTTGTTCTTATTTCTATTCTGATTGTTCATTCGTCCTCGTAGTAAATTCATTGGCATGCAGCAGCTTACCAAAATAATGATGTATCGATTATTAAACATTCATTTCTATGTTTTATTATTGTTTATTCAACGATATTTGTAAAAAGGATTTTTTTTACGAATAAATCAATGGTCATGAACTCATAAACCACTATAATTATTGCATATATATTACAGCACATGTATATATATAGGTATACCGTATGACTAATCTTATACAAATTTAACGAAGTACCTAGTGTAAAAATTTAAATCAGCACTTAAAAAATAAAGCGGATATACAACTACAGTCTATAACTATACATAATTTCACAGAAATCTACCACTTTCAGTCTAATCCTGCGATAACTTCAAGTAAGGAAAGGTTGTAGAGAGCCGCAGTAGTACTAATACAAATAATAAATACCGAATTAAGTTTAATATTAAATTGTTTATGTAATATATAAATATATATGTATAAAATATAACAAT
This sequence comes from Pentalonia nigronervosa, assembly GCA_014851325.1. Lineage (NCBI taxonomy): Eukaryota > Metazoa > Arthropoda > Insecta > Hemiptera > Aphididae > Pentalonia > Pentalonia nigronervosa. The sequence goes on along the minus strand of JACXSJ010000856.1, from coordinate 14,930 downwards.
ACTAGTATACGATATTATTTTAATTTCTTCAAATTGTTTGATTATTTCCACATCATCAACAGTAGATATAATAATATACTTGTGCACATGCAGCAGAGCCAAACCTTTAAGTCTGTTTTGACCTATTTTCAATTTTGACCAGGTTTTCAATCTACAAAAAAAGGATACAACAAAACAGAAATATTGTATAAAAAAAGAGTTGTAAGTGGGACTCACGCGACAAGACGCACTAAAAACCTCATTTCGATTATTTTTTGTCTCGTGGATTTTTTATCCTATTACTAACCAATGCTGTAGTGGTATGGGCGTATTACGTATCTATATAGTCTGCAGTATATGCTATTATTTACCTGCACGATTGCAAATTACACGTCGGTAGTTTATCTGCAGACACTCAGGTTTCGGGTGGACGATATTATAGTATATCATAAATTCATAATGATTGTCTTATAAGCTTAAAATAATCATTCGCGCACCACAGTCCATGAATAATGATAAACATTGATACATTTTCAAGTATAAAATGAAATTGTAATTGAATAGTCATCAATCAGTACGGAAAATAAGATCATAAATGTATAAACGATCAAAAATGACCTAACAGAAATATATAATGTCTACACTTCCTGTATAGACGATAAAGCTTCGTAGAATAATTGGATTTTGATCATTTCTGTTTTTGAATTTGTTAGAAGCAAACTTTGTGTACGTTGCATTGGACTCTGATTTTTTAATTAATTTTAAACAACGCCAGAAAAACATTTCAAAATACTAAAAAAAAGTGTGATATTTAGATGTTTTTTACGACTTCTAAATGTTAAACATTTTAATTCCGACCTGTATAAAGTCTTCAGCTTTTAAATAGAATGAAAATGATCGAAATCTGACTATTTCACTAGACGTTAGTTTCCTGTGAAACAAGTTTTTGGTACTAAAAATTGATCAGCTCCGACACCCATATTATAAAACCGTATAAACCGCATATAATTAAAACCGTGATTGAAAGTTGTAACGAATGTGATTTGTGAATACAAAACGAAATCTGTTATAGGATAGGATTAAATTATGTAGTGCAACGGCCTGTAATGTTGTATAGGGAAAAACGGATCATTAACTTTTGAACCACAAATTGTTATTCTAAAGTCATAACTTATTCCAATGTTATAAATTCCAAATTTTACTTTAGTTCGAAAAAACTTTATTCAAATGGAAATTTATTCCATAAAATATTTCTTCCAAATTCCAATATCATATTTTCTTTTCACCTATAAATAGTATTTATTAAATACGTATTTTGCAAGTTGTAAAGATAGTGCTATCTTAAATCGTGATTTGTATACAATATAAATCGTATTGGTTAAAATATCTATTTTGTACATAATATATTTTTTATACATAAAAATCATCATTCGCCGTTGGTAAGACGGTACCACTGTAATGTCCGAAGGTTTTTGATAACGGGTTGATAAATTTTTCCCGTGAAACGATATACAATAACAATATAATATAGTTTGTAGGCACCAACATATTATTATTTTGTATTTTGATATTATAGACTTTATGGTGTTTGAAGCATTGTGAAGTTTTTCGATTAATCGACGCGCCGTTCGATCGGTTCGGACGTGTCGCCGTCCATTAGACGTTTTAAGACTGCTTTCAGCTACGTAGCTTGCCAAATCGTGTACATAATTTTAAAATTACTTGCAAAATTACTCCTATTTTGTGTATTCAACTACTCTTCCCAATTTGTTTTGTTTTATTGTTTTTGTTTTTTTTCAAAATCATTTATACAGTTATACATACTGTTCTAATGTTACCAAAATCTATCGGTGACGTTTCGAAATGGACGAAATATCGTTGCTGAAGAAACGCACTTCAGCCGAAGCGCTGCACAATATGACTCGCAATGAGGACCCCAATCCACCGACGTCCAAGTTAAAAAGATCTTTCTCACTTAAGCGTGACCTGATACGCAACAAACACGTGAAGCCTGGTGACGTAGACGATGCTAGACTAAAGCTGTCGATGCTGAGGAAACCGTCATCATGGAACAAGGTATTGGGCAAAATGTTGCAGAAAATGTCATACCTTGGTTTACAACAGGACAAGAGCAATCTATGTTCCAAGTATGATGCTTATGTTTCACGTTCTTCAACAGACATCTACAATGATAACACCTATCAAACCCCAAAAATTTTAAGCGGTGACAAAGTTCCGGGTGTGGTTGGTCTACGTAACCAAGGAAATACATGTTTTATAAATGCTGTATTACAGTGCTTAAGTCATACAGATGTTCTAGCCAGGTAAAAAATCTTTGAAATTTATTTATTATCTACATTTTAATTTTAACAAGGTTTTTTTTAAGTTTAGGTTCTAAGTTATGCCTAGTAATTTTGTAAGATATTAAATATAGCATAATCAAAAGAAGAGTATAAAATAAATAAATGTTTAATCCTAGGTTTATTGAATAAATATATTTTAATAATTAGGTAGGCAATATAAAGTTAATCTTACATAATAATTGCATTGATTTCAAAAAATTATTCCTAAACTTGATATATTGTTAGGTACCTATTCACATTTGACAAGTCATTTTTTAATTAATTAGTAACTTAAACATATTTTTACTAAGAATTTGTTATTTTATCAATTTTTTAAAAAGCTATCTCTATTTTTTAAAAAATCAAATTTATACAAAATAGGTATCCATGAAGTGATATATTCAACCAGTACTCAATATTCTCCATCAATGCGTTTTGTATCTACTTTAAAGTACCTAATAGATTTTTAAAACTTTAATACACTACATTTTTGCAGAAAAATGTTTTTGTTTTCAAAATCATAATAATTGACAGAAAACTAATGCAACATTTTATTCACTGTACCTTCCTATTTGTATATATAATATATATTATATATTTGTTATAATATTATATTCTTAATGTAATAGTACTGTGTTGAAATATCAATAGTTTTTTAAAAACCAATTATTAGTCTCATCTCAAAGTTCAATTAGATCTGTGTATTCTTCTAACTGGACTATCTCAGTTTTCACCCCTCCCCCTGTAGTAAATACAATGCTGTTAGGAACTATGTGTACATACCTTGTTACACACATGTGCATATAATTGCTTAATGCTCCATTACTAAATAAAATAAAAGATAAAAAAATTATTTGATTCAGTTAAATGTTTGTTTACCTATTTCAACAGACCGTCCAAATTTAATAGAGATTGCTAAGATTCTAAACATATAATATTATTTTATAGACTAGAAGAATTAATTAGTATCAATCTAACATGTTTAGAAACATTTCTAAAATTTCGTTTCATATTTAATATTATAAAAATAGTACCTATAAGTACCTGTTGTTTACTTATGTTTGAATTGTAGACAATTCTATATAGTTATTACATTATTTTTTATTTGACTACTAATAATAATTATCATAGACATCATATAAATGCTATTAACAGAAAGTGCTGAAATAACTACTTTGTACATGTTTGTTCATTGTAAAACTAATTGTCTTATACAATTAATACTCTGATACTTAATAAATATTTAAAAATAATTTTGCAGTTTTATTGAACATATTTACAATTTTAAAGTGGTATAATTAGATATGGGTACTTATTAGGTAATGATTTGTTTTTATGATTTCCTTCATTGAGTATATATTTACATGTAATTCACAATATTTACTATTTATCAATTCTAACAATAACTATTCTGATCTTAGAAAATTATTTGTTGCATAGTCAGGTAGGCTATGGCCATGGCCTGTATCAAAATATCTGACCTTCTACTTGGCCCACCTGACCATATTTCATATTTTATAGTGCTGTCTATCATCACTTCCCACAGCTATGGTATTAAAATTTCATTTAGTCCAACTAAAAATGAGATTTTTCTTGAAAAACCACTGAATGTAACAGAGTGAACAGTGGAAAAATTTGTTATCATTTAGCATTAGTGTAAAGCCATTCTTATGATTGTAATCCAAGAAATGACCAGAAATTTTTTTTACACTTTGTTCCTAAATACACAATTAAGTTTTTTAATAATTATCTATAGATGAAAATCTTAACTTATCTTTAAACATTTAATAATAGAATTTATTTTTATTAGATACCTGATGAAATTATTTTAATTTTAATAAATTGATATCAAAATACCAAATTTTAATTTTATTGTAGGTATTTTGTTATGGATCAATACAAAATGGACCTTACTCGAAGAAATAAGTTGAACTCAAAAAAATATGGTACACGCGGAGAGATGACTGAACATCTGGCATTATTATTGAAATCTATATGGCTATGTAAATATGACCCAGACATGTCAAATCAATTTAAAACAATTGTTGACAAATATGGTACCCAATATCGAGGAAATAATCAGCATGACGCACAAGAATTCTTATTATGGCTTTTGGATAAGGTTCATGAAGATTTAAACATAGCTACAAAAAAAAAATATAAAACAATTAGAGTAAGATGCTTAATTAATAATTGTTATTATCTATTATTTTATTTATCAATATTATTTTTCTCAGAACACATTTGGAAGGCCTGACGAGCAAGTAGCAGCCGAGACACTTGCTAATCATATACGTTGCAATGAATCCTTTATACATGATTTATTTCAAGCACAATTTAAATCCTCACTTACATGTCCGCGCTGCATGCGCCAATCTAATACATTTGATCCATTTTTATGTATATCAATACCAGTACCACAATGTTATTCAATGCCAGTTTTTATTACTGTTATATATACTTCCCAACAACCAAGAGACGTAAGTTCAAATTTACTTGTTTAGTAATAGTTTTTTTTTATTTTCAAATATTTATTATTTATAATTTTTATTTTTTTTCTTTTTAAAGTTTATAAAAGCTATTTAAAATTTTACTATTATATTATTTTCTTTTTTAAATATTCTTCTATTATTTTGATAACAAAATAATTTTTTGATTTTAAAATATTGATCACTATTATTTGTATCAAAATACAATGTAGGGCATTTTTCTGTATATTTTTAAATACTCAATATTAAATACTTTGTTTATGCGCTATTATAAGCGTTAGATAAGTAACACTTTTAAAAAAAAGACACTGTAAAAGTTTCAAAATTAGAAAATATTCTCAAGTTTAAAGTGGATATTCTTTTAATCATTCTGTTTATACAATATATAAATTATAAAGTTATAAATAATACAATATAATATATTTTCTATTAACAAAAGTCATATTGTTATAATTATTAAAATTATTTGTTATACAGGTTAAGCTTGGATTATCTCTTCCAATTGATAGTAGTATAGCTGAATTTCGAGAGTTATTATGGTCTTATACTGGTATATTTCAAGAGCATATGTTAATTACAGAAATAACTGATATTGGTTTTAATCGAACATTTTGTGGTAATTATTCTTTATTTCTTTTAATGCATTTTGTATAATAAACATAAATTTAAATTTTATTGTTTAGATTCTATGCCAGCATCTATGATAAAAGAATCAGATCCCTTATATTGTTTAGAACTTCCAAAATTAAATGATTGCAGTAACGAGAGTGGACCTTACTTATTACTATGTTGGGTTAATATTCTTGTTGTTGAAGATCAATGTTCAAGGTTGTTCGTCTTTGTCATTGTTATGTATATTCATTGTATAAGTATTTTTGTTTCTGTATATTAGATTTGGAAGTGCTTATACCATGCAAATATGTCGTGAAACATCCTATAAGGACCTCCAAAAACTTTTATTGAAAGAAATGGCAGTGATGTTACATGATGATATATTAACAACTGAACAAGAAATACCATTATTTGGTATACGATTGGCTGATGCAAGTGATTTACCCCAATATTTAGATCCAACAGTTGAATTACCTCTTTTTACCGATCCAATTGATCAAGCATTAGCTATGTCTGAGGATCAACCTCATGTAAAATTAATTCTTGAATGGAGTTTCCAAGCAAAAGAAGCGTGAGTATAAAATAAATATAATTATTTGGAGAAATAGAGGTTATTAATTATCACTATTTTTAATATTTTTAGAACAATTGCTGATCATTGTGATCAAGTTGAAGAGCATGCCAGTGTAAAACAGTTAAAATTAAATTCTGAAAAGGGAACATCCATTACGCTTGAACAATGCTTTGATGTAAGTTGTATATATATATATATATATTTTGTATTGACTCAATAGTTATAACAAATTCTTCTTCTTAGTTTTGGTAGTTGTTGGCTTTCAAGACCCCATACTGACAAACATATACTAACCATCTCTCTGTTCATCGCTGAGACTCTCCACTCTGCATCGGGTACAATTTGCTTCACATCTTTTATTACCTGGTCCTCAAATCTTAATCTTGGTCATCCTATTGGTCTTTTTCCTACTGGAGTGCCACATTATACTAAGTATATAAATGATCCAACTTTTCGCCATGTGTAATCGGTCTATAAGAGCCATCTCTTCCTTATTTCATCAACTATGTTTGGTTTTTGGTACAGCTATTTAATATCCACATTATTTATATCCTCTAGTCTCCTGTATATGTATCTATGCATGGTTCAAAGATAGATCTAAGAATGTTTCATTTAAATATTAACAAGTTAATCTGTTGTACCTTGTGGAACGTCTGTTTCGCATCCATACATCACTGCTGGATGTATTTTACCAACAAATTACCATAACTAATTTTATTATTTATTGATTACAGGCATATTGAAAAAAATTTTAAATTATATTCCAGCATTATATGATTCATGAATTAATTAATAATTTGTTTTGAATTTTATGTAACATTATAATATTTGTTTTCAACATTTTAGCTGTATACAAAAGAAGAAGTATTAGGTCCAGAAAATGCTTGGCATTGTCCACAATGTAATCTTAAACAAGAAGTTGTGAAGAAACTTGGATTATGGACTTTACCTGATATTTTAGTGGTTCATCTAAAACGGTTTAGACAATCTCTTTCATTACCGTCATCACGACAGCAAAATAACAGGTATATAATGATAATATCAATATGATATAATAATTAACTATTAAACTTCATCATTTGTAAGTATATAATATACTTAGTATAATTATTTTATTTTCAGGCAACCAACAAAACTTTCAGTACTTGTAGATTTTCCTTTGTTTAGTTTTGATATGACCCCACATTTAGCTATAGGTCGGGATGTTAGGGTACCACTGAAGCCTCTAGCTTCTCGTCGGTTATCTTCTATACAAGATCGTAACCTATATGATCTTTATGCTGTATGCAATCATCATGGATCAGATCCTCATAGTGGACATTATACTGGTTATTATAATATACATTGATTATGGTTAAATTTTAACAATATGTAAATAACTTTTATTTTTATAGCATTTTGCAAAAATCCATATGATAAACAATGGTACAGTTTTGATGATACTAAAGTTACACCAATACCCGATACTTCTCTGGTCACAATATCAGCATATATGTTGTTTTACCAACGACGAGATATGATTCTCAATAATTCTGATCATTGGGCCACACGGTTACATGCACACATATCAAATAGTCATTCAGTTGGACAAATAGTTGATAATATAGGTAATCTATAAATTAATTATAATATGATTTTCATTGATGTTTTCTATTAAACATTAATGGAAATAAAATGAAACATTTTATATCTTTGTAATTTATTCTACAAAGTTCACTAAGTATGTTCATACTTATTTTCCCTTCATTAACACATCTATCTTAATTCTGGGTTTTGGAATTTTTAAAATATGCTTATAGGTCATATTTAAAAATTTAGATTTTTATGATATTTAAGGACATTTAAGAATTATTAAGCCTGTGAGTGGTATAAACTTCTTTTTCTTAAAAAATTAAATCTTTTTAAATATATTTGTAAAGCAGTTTTTTTTTAAACATTGATGCATATTAAGTATAATTTGAATGAATAGTTTTAGAAACATTAAACTTTATGCACTAAGAATAATATGTTGTGATAATAAGTTTAGAAATAGGGAAGGTTTGTAGATTTAAAAATTATTGTAATTTATATACATCATTATGTAATTTTTATAATATGTAATATTTGTGAGTATATTAAGAACTAGTCTAAATATTACATATATATTTTATTTTATGTAAAACCATTATGCAGGTCCAGTGTATCATAGTACAATACAGATTAATAACTTAAAAACAGCTCATTTAAATTTTAAAGTAAAAAATAGTAGTTCTTATTTGAACATAAGAAGTTTGTGTACAATGCAATGTTAACTGACTCATTTGCCTATTGGATTCAGAGCTAGTCCCGATTTATGATACACAGGGAAAAAATGTGTTTATTGGACTCGCTATACCAGTTAATTGGGCCAATTAAAATACATAATTGGATAAATAACTAAAATGTATGTATATTCTTAAAGATTTTTATTTATTTACCTTTAAATTATAAAATACATAATATAATGAATGTTTTGTAAGTATAAGGCAGTGTTTCCTAAAGGGTGTCCCGTGACAACTTGAATTTTTTTTAAAAATAACATTATAAAATTATATTTTTCAAAATATTTAAATATAATTAATTTTAAAATTAACTTTAAAATTAAAAAAAAAAGAGAAATTTAATTAGTTTGAATGATATAAATAAAATAATATTAATTTATTAACATAATTATAAGTTTTAGTGTGAAACATGTGCTTGATGTTGTTTGCATAATAGTTCAATTCTAGGAGGGATGGGATCAACGATAAACACACTCATTTCTTGTTCCAAGTGATAAAAGTCATTCACGTTTCTTATTTTTAACATTTGTTAGTGCGGAAAATCCAAGTTCATAGAGCTATGTTGTAGAAAATGGTAATGACATTTATTGACATTTTTGTAATTATCGGATACTCTATTTTAATAAAACTTCAAAACTGGAAGAGTTGTAAGTTCATTAATTTTAAATTCAATAAACTATCAGATTGAAGTTCTAAAAGTTGCTCTTGTTTAACTAATCCTAGATGTGGTATTGCATCTGATGTTACTGTAAAAGGATTGTCACCAAATCATATTCGTTAATAGCCAAAGATGGGGAATTTTTTTTTTCATTTTTTCTTTTAAAATTATGAGATGATTAATTATCAAATCAAATGTTTTTTCTCCATCTGGATCAACATCTGCTATTAGTGAAAACATTTGTAGTTGTATTTTTTCTACGTGTAATATCCAAGGATTAATTTTCCGTAAAAACCTATTTAATTTATGAGACGATATTAATATGTTTTCATCTTTACCTCGCATATTGGAATTACGGTTATTTAAATGATTAAAAATATCAGGTAGATAAGTATGCCGTGACTTACAATAACTAATAATAATGTGCCGCGATGGAAAAAGTTTAGGAACCGCTAGTATAAGGACTAATTTTTTATTTTACTTTCAAATATTTTTGTTATTGCATGTATATATTTATAATATTTTTGGTTAGTATTCATATATCTACCTACTATCATTATTATTATGAAATTATAAAATAATAAAAAAAAATAAGGTTGGTAAGTGGGTATTGCTGTGCTGTACAGTACGAGTAGATATCGAGTGGATCACTTTCATTGAATATGCATTCAATTATATTATATATAAAAAATGATTCTGAGCGATCTCTCAGTCTACATAATTAAGTGTACCTATTTTAAAATATTCTATTAAAATAATTCATTTTATTACTATTAATAGTACAGTAGGTTTAATTCATTTTTGCCGAAAACATTGCATTAGAAAATGTAATTAAGTGTATAAACTATAATTTACTTTAAAAGTTTCAAGAACCCTCAAAAAATATTTTTAAATTATAACAAAATAAATAACATTGTTATTCTTCATTTAAATATTTAATTTTGTTCAAATTTTAACTTAAAATGTTTATAAAAATCAACCAAATAAATATATTTTTTTGATTTTTTGGTTACACTATTAAATATTTACGAAAAATTTTGTTTTAAATTTTTAATCCTCAATTATGAAAATTAAGAATTTTATAAATTTTTAACCACAAAATAATTTGAAAATGTTTGATAATGAATTTCAGTCAAAATTAGAAGTTTAAATGCTTATAAAAAAAAATTGTTCATATGTATTTTTATTATTTTTGATTTACTATTTTAACCACTTATGAAGAATCTTTTATTAAATTTTCAAGAAATTTGACAACGAAATTTTTTTTATCGATATTTAAAGAAAAAAAAATTGAAAATAACTAAAAAAATTTTAGGTGTCAATTAATTAAAAAAATTGTTAAAATATATAAAAAAAATTTTTTGGTGTATAGATAGTGGTAATCTAAAAATTTGGTAAAATTTTCAAATGTTTGGTTAGTTCTTTTTGAATTACATCAAAATAAGAGAATCATTTCCGGAGAAAACGGGTGATTATCCAATGTCTAATTTCAAACGCTCATAAAAAATTACTTTGACTTTCCTACAAACATTTTTTTTTTTAAAAAAAGGTAGAAAAACTTATAGAGAATGTTGTGTTGAATTTTCAAATCTTAGATTTAAATAGAAAATTTTTATGAATTTCCTAATTTAAAAAAAAGTACAAATTTTCGTGATTTTTACGTATTTTCTCAAAAATTTGAACTTTAGACGTTTATAAAAAATATTAGAGATTTACACGAAATTTTTTTTTTTAATTTTCACTTACAACAAATTATAAAGAATCTTATATTAAATTTTAAAGTTTTTTGACCGACTGAAAAAATTTTTATGGGCAATAATAAAAAAAGAAATAAAAAACCTGAAAATTTATCATGCTTATAAATAACTCAAAAAAAGTCAAAATATTTTGAAAATTTTATAGTGTATAAAAAGTGCTTATATAAACATTTGGTTATAAATTCATATATCTACTGTGATTACTTCTAGTGTTCCATCAAAAAACAAAATCGATTTTGTTGAAAATTGGCTTCACCTAAAAATTTTTGTTTTTCCTTTAGTTTTTTTGTTGTTTTTCCCAATGTGTTTGAAAATTATTGAGACATTTTTGCTTTTTACACCCCAAAGTACCAACTAGATTTACTTTCCTACCGAAAAAGATACACCCAAAAAATAAACCCACACATTGTTAAATCAATATATTCCTCGTTCCACTCAAAATCTAAAAATAAATAAATAAAATAACATACATAAATCTTTTTTTCTTGGGAATTTTACCTTATTGACTATCTGTTAATACACTCAATTGTTCTGGTCCCAAACTGAGTCTAATAAGCAAAAACTACTTTAGTACCTATTAATAATTAATAATTATAAATTGTATTTTGATTTAATTTTCAATTTTTTTTTTTTTTTTTAGAGCACAATAATGATGATATTGAAGAATTAAGTGATTCACCATCAAGTCATACCATTTCCAGGTCATCAACTGTTGAAAATGATATGGTGTTTTCAAGATCGGTAAATATTTTGATGTTTTTAAGTTTTCAGTTATAATAAAATAATGTATTATTTTTAATATTTAGAGTTCACCTATGGTAAATGGAAGAAGGCCGTCTGATCTTTGTCTTGATGATACTGACAAAAATTTCAAGAAGCTTTTACATAATGCTAAAGAATCGTGTATTTAAAATTTTTAGTTATATTATGATTGTTTTAAGGTTGTTATTTTGGAAGATTTAAAATTGCTTACCATTGAAGAATTATTAATTGTTTTTATAATATTTAAGTTAGGTACACATAAAAAATTACAATGACATTTTGGCAAAAGGTAATTAATTAATTTGCTCATATAAAGGAACATTCCTTATACATTTATACAGTTTCCATACACCAATATGGAGGAACAAAATTTGTACTTACTACAGTTTTCTGATTTTTATACTTTATTCTGAATAAATTGAAAATCTTAAATATGAATAATATGATATTGAACATGTATCAATATGTGCTCAACAATATGTCCCCCAAAAAATGTTGATAATAAAATATTTTAGAAAATAAAGTTTGTTTTTTAATTTTAAATGAAAAACCTGCAAATCAATATTTGGTGTTTTTATGTATTATATGTGTAAAGTGTTGTAAAACCTAATGCCTTGTAAAACTAGGGCTTAGTATTATATTAAATATTTAGATGATTAAGAATAAGAAATGTAAATATTACTGTTATATTTACTTTCTCATTTTATTACTACCAATTATAATTATATATATACTATTTTAATAAATAACTATTTAATATGACAATCAACCAAAAATGTTAAAAAAAAACTGAATTAAGTAAACTGTTATTTTTTACTTTAAAACCTATGAACCATGAGATTATTAAAAGTTATTTGAAATTAACGTAACAGATAAACATGAAATGATATTAAATCATCTGAAATATTTTTTATAAATTAAGACTTGTAAATGAATAATTCTATATATTGTAATAAGACATTTTTAACCAAATTAATCCAAATAAAAACAAAATAATACTTCTATAAGTTAAATAAATTAAAATTGAATACATTTCTGTATGAATGTAACTATGATACAGAGTACTAATTGATAGTTTATATTACCTTCGTTATGTACTTTTGGTTGCTTATCCATGCCATTATGTGAACACTGATGTTTAAAATATGTCAAGGCATTGCAAACAGACAATTTTTAAGGAGCTTAATGTACCTGGACATTTAAGTGCCTGCATATGGGTTTTGTAAATATGTGCTTATTATAACCACTTGCATGCCACCATATAAGTCACCACAGTGGTGTACGTGCATGAACGGTAAAGAATGTATGCTCATTTGTATAAGGATTGAGGATGTACTTTTTGTCAATCCTACCGTTAGTCGAAATAATTATATGGTAAGGTTTCTGAACACTTTTGAATTTGTTGAGATCTACTCGAAATCCAACAAGTCACATTTAAGATTTTAAATTTTAAATAGGTAATCATGAGAGCTCGGTTTTATATGTATTTATTTAACCAAAGTATGTATTTATACAATAAAAATATGTACATAAATATATGCTAAAAAATTTATAATAGAATAAAATGTAATAAAAAAAATATTTATTTAAATATCTAATTATTTTGATTACAATTAATAATAACATACATTTTTAAATTTTTGAATTCGAAAGATCGCTGATTCTGTCGTAAAATTGCTTTATATCTACTGAAAGATCTCTCAACTTCGACTGATGTTATTGGACAATATTGCATGTTGACTATGTCTGAAGGAGAAGGTTCTACATCCAATGAAGCTTCAGACGAAATACCAGTGAGAATACTTTTAATAGCTTTCATTTCTGCTAGACCGGAATTTTTTTGTAATATATTTTTTACTTTAGCGTTTACAATATTGTCAATTAGTCCTTGATTTTTTTCAAGTCTTTTTACCGCTTGCTCTACTACACTTAAACTTTCCACTAAAGTTAAGTTTCGAGTTTCTAATTTCGTAATGACATCAACCAAAAAATAATAATTAACAGAAATGTTATATTAATTCATTTTTTAAATCTTTATTTTCTAAAAGAATTTCAGCTTTTCTAATATACATTGAAGTAGTCGCATCGAGTTCGGCAACAACATTTTTGATTTCTTGGAAGTTTTGACAATAATAATTAATGGCATTCAACCAAGTGCCCCATCTAATTATAATTGGTTGTGGAGGAAGGCTTAGATCTGGGTACATATTTTTAAATATTTCGACACGGCTAGGAGCTTTTAGAAATATCTTTTTGACTGAAGATATTAACTCGTCAACTTTTGTAAATTTTGATCTTATAAAAGATCAATATAGATCAATATAGATCTTATCTAATAAATCGTAAATGAACGAATTGTCGAAATATATAGAAAAAATGGAATTATTGAGAAATATGTAAAAATATGTATTTATGGCAAAATATGTAAAATAAAATATAGTTCATTTCATTGAAAATCCTTTGAAACGAATTTATCACTTACCTAAATTAATTTATCAAGTCATAGTAAAAATATGTATTTACATATAAATCGGAGCCCTAGTAATCATCATTTAAAATATCATAAATATTCAAGCCAAATTTATGGAAGTTGAAGAACGAAATATTAAAAAGTGGCCCGACTGACCCGATTTATTTTAAGTAGACATAATGAAAAATTCATATCGTCTTTTAAAAGTAAATTCGCATTACTAGGACAGTAAATTATGGGTATCATTGACAAAAGATTGGTACATTTTGATTGAAATGACTTATCACTTGAAATCTCTTAAAAATATGTCATATACCTTAAAAGGTTATAATATAAAATGACACATATGAAAAATAATAAGCTCGAACACTTCTCCATAAGATTTTAAAATGTAGATCTTATTTTTGTGATTGTTTTTTATTATCAATATTATTATTTTTTGGTAGTATCAATTTATTATTTATGAATATTTATTTTTTTAATATAATTAAAGTCGTTGGTTGCTTTATAGTAACTTAATGCTGTCCATATGAACATTGGTGGTTGTGATCTGTTAAGGTAGTATGCTCGCCCAACATTCGGCATGAAACCGAATTGATTCACCAGTGATATGATATTGTCGATGACATAATCGTTTTCGAATTCGGATAAATTCGTGCTAATTGTACGTCGTGCATAAATTCGCTTTCGCAGTAGAGTTTGCTTTAATTTAAATTAGAATTCAAATATAGATACAATCTATTTATTATACATCATATTAATATGCATTACCAATATTGATTATTCATACTATCTATAATCAATGGTATTGCGTACAATATACATAATATGTATGCTACCAAACTGTATCAGAGTTATGATAAGTTTTTTATAGCCTTATAGAACATATATCTAATCCTGTTTATAATAGTACCTAAACATCGTATTGACTTTATTGGTACCTATCTATTGTTACATTAATTTACTTATTACCTATATGGCTATATT
>JACXSJ010000855.1:108542-153968 GCA_014851325.1 Pentalonia nigronervosa | reverse complement strand
TACCACCTACGAGCCTTCCGCGTACCACTAGTGGTACGCGTACCACGGGTTGGGAACCTCTGTCATAGAGTATGATACTCTAATGAAAATTTTAAAGAAATATTTTAAGCCTGTTCAGTCGTATTTTGTGGCTAGGCATACATTTTATCAAGCAAAAAAAAGACAAGATCAATCTGTGTCAAAAATCTTGCATTCAAATGTAGATTTTCGTCGAAAATAACAACGTTAATTCGAGACATATTTGTTGTCGGCATGGGTTCGGGACAAATCCAAGATTGTCTTTAAAAAAAGACATATCAAAAGTTGGAGTAACTTATTCAAGTCTAATTGAAATTGCAACAACCAAATAATCAGCAATGAATGACAGAGATGATTGGAAAAAAGAAAAATACACAAATCTGAAGTACCAAAAAAAAACTAAGTGGACCGGGTAAAGCCAATCGTAATTCAAATTCGTACAAGGCATCAAAGGCAAAATGCAAGGTTTGTAGCCATTCCAATCACATCAAAAGAACTGCAGGTATCAAGATTATGAATGCAACAGTTGAAGTGAAAAAGATCTTTTATCTACTATCTCCAAAAAGTGTAAAAAGAAAAGAATAACACTAAAACATAAAATAAATTTTTGTCTAATAACGATAGTGATGACGAAACAGTTAAATATGATCTTTCCGATACTTTTTTTCCTATAATTGATCAAAATTATCAAAATAGAGCTATAACACCGCTTACAGTAAATTTAATTGTAGAAAATAAAAATTTAAATTTCAAAATTGACACGGGTTCACAAAACAGTACAATTTCAAAAAAATTATATCATCAACTGTTTAGACATATCAAATTTAAAAAAAACGATATTTCTGTCTCTAATTACGTTAGCAATGATATTAAACCGATAAGTAAAAAATTTGTCGATTCGGAGCATCAAAACAAAAAATTTGCAATGTGTCTTTATGTAATCGACAATAGTAGTCCTCCACTAATAAGTGGAAATGATCTAAAAAATGTAAAATGTTTTACTTTGTTTAATATTGAAAATGACAAAAATGTCAATAGTATTATAAGCAAATTTAATAATGTTTTTAAAGACAAAGTAGACACTTTTAATAAATATCAAAGCTGGGGCGGTACCCAAATTCTACAAACCTAGATCTATTCTTTTGGCATTAAAATGTAAAGTTGAAACAGAAATAGAATATTTACTTAAAAATAACATTTTGGTTCCTGTTGACCACAGTGAGTGGGCAACACCAATTGTACCAATATTAAAACCAGATGGCACTGTTAGAATTTGTGGTGATTTTAAAATAACAATAAATCCGATATTAGAAGGAACTGAATACCCTCTCCCAAAAATAGAACATTTATTTACAAATATTAGTG
Source organism: Pentalonia nigronervosa (assembly GCA_014851325.1). Lineage (NCBI taxonomy): Eukaryota > Metazoa > Arthropoda > Insecta > Hemiptera > Aphididae > Pentalonia > Pentalonia nigronervosa. The sequence goes on along the minus strand of JACXSJ010000855.1, from coordinate 152,585 downwards.
ACTCAAAATATTTTTCAAAAATTGATTTAAAAAATTCATTCCAAATGGTCATCAAAGAATCTGATCGTAAATATACTACTATTAACGTACATAAATGTTTATTTAACTACACCCGTAATCTGTTCGGAATAAAATATTCGGCAGAGGAGTTCCAAGAGGCCATGAAAATTTCCATAGTTGGTCTTGAAGGTTAGGTATATTCCAAGATGAAATTATCGTAGGTCCACTATCAAAGAATGTAATGATCGATTAAGCAAATTACTAAATGTACTATATAATGTAGATTTAAGAGTAAAATTTAAAAAATGTAAATTTTCACAAAAATCAATTGAATAATTGGGTCACAGGCTAGATGATAATGATTTTCACACATTAACGAAACACACTGATGCTATAAAAAAAAAAAGCAACTGTCCCAGAAAATAAAACGTTGCTAAAATCATTTTTAGGTTTAATTACGAACTATATGACATTTATTCCAGACGCTGCAATTATTTAAAACCATTGTAAATGCTTTTATGCAACGGAAATACATAGAATTGGATACCAAAATATGACCAAGTATTTAATGAAATCAAACAAATTTTAATTTCAAAACCCGTATTAGCACACTACGATCATAAACTTCCAATTAAACTCGTGGTCGACGCATCATCGTATACATTAGGTGCTATACTTTCGCACATATACCCAAATCGTACAATAAGCCCATAGCTTATGTATTAAGAGTATTGTCTGAGTCAGAGCTTAAATTTCCACAAATTTAAAAGGAAACATTAGCAATTATTTACGGCGTTACGAAATTTTATGACTACTAATATGGTAGGCATTTTTTTATTAGAAATTGATCATAAACCGTTAATATATATTTTTGGCAATAAAAAGAGTTTTCCAATTTACACTACAAACGATGAATTTATGTTTTATCATCATTTGATTTCGAAATTAAATACATAAAATCTGAAAACTATATAACCGATTTCTTATTACGATTGAAAATTTCAAAATCTACGATCTAAAACCAAAATAAATGCATTGGTCTTAATTTCACCATTTCACCCACAATCAAACGGTTATACTGAATCAGCAATTAAAATAATAAAAAATTTCATTAAAAAATGTTCAACAGCACAATCTCAGTTAAATACATTTCTCTTGATGTATCGTAACATACCGCATTCTACAACACGAGAAATACCAGTTTAGCTACTTAGGCCATTCGACTCGTCTACAATTTGATACATTACTACCAAATACAAGTGAAGTAATTATTGAACGATAAATATCGCAAATAAACAATGGTGGTAATAGGGCAATATCATTTGATGTAGGTGATAAAGTTTTAGCTAAAGATTACAGAAATAACAAAAATTAATGGGCAAGATAAAATTATCAAAAACATTAGTAATATTATGTATGAGGTAGAAATTAATGACGGGACAATTTGGAAAAGACGTAATGATCAATTACTCATTGATAAATCGTTGACACCTCTAAGTGATTCTATTGCACTTATAACAGTTAGTAAAATAAATGAAAACTCCGAAAACGCTCAAACATGTACAGATCAAAACCCAAATTCAATGACAATAAATAAAACACCCATACCAATTAAATCTAGAAAACCGCCTCATTGATATTCTCCGAATGATTATGACTGATATAATTCACTCAATTATAATTTTATAATGCTCATATAAAAAAATGTTGACATAGCAATTTAATATTAAATTTTTTTTTTTATTTTATTATAAAGAAAGAAGTGTTGCGTATTCAGCATTTATGTACGCCACACGGCACACGTAGTATATAAATATCATATTACGACCGGAGGGGACTGTCCATCGGTCATTAGTCAGTAGACAATTTTTATGTTCATTACTACAATTTACACAGTTAATAATAAAAGATTATAAATTACATTTGTGTTATTAATAATCCACCACAAATTGGTGACGAAGAAAACAGTACTTGGAAAAATAAATTATTTATCTTTAAATTAACTCAATTATAATATAATATATATATAAAATAATATATTATCATATTTTGATAATATATTTTGGCAAACCATAATTATATTATTGTAATATAAAAAGATACCGAAATGCACGGTACCGGTGTATCGTAGTAAAAGTTGTATTAACTTTCCCTACAGCATCCTAGACATGTTCAAGTCTAGACATGGTCGGTGCGTGTAGAATAATAATGGTAGCTGTGCTGTTCCACTCTTCACTGCGTCTAGATGGGATGCATAATAATGTATAATTGAAATGCGAAATAAAATATATCGTATTAAAAATGAGACTCTACGATGATGCCCCTAAAATGCCTATCCATAACGCCGTGTTATCGTGATCGTATTAAAATTGTATTGTAACATAATAATTAATATTATCTTACTCGTATATAAATTAACGAAAAAATGTACCAAATAACCACAATGTAGGAAGTTTTTTATTAAATTGATTTTTTTTTTTTTAATGAAAATTTTCTTGTCTTAACATATAATACCTGACAACTTACAATATTATATAGTGTTATTATTAGTAAATAAGTAACAACATACGTCTTGTACTATCATAAATCATAATATTAAAATATACATATATTACATAATACTATTATGTTAATTAATTAACGTGTGTATGTTATTTGTATTTAAAGAATCCATGTTACTCACATAACGTGCAATAACATATTAAATGAGAATAGGAGAATTATGCAGAAAAAAATTAAGTAGGTACGTATTTGGCTATGCGTATCGCGCTTGAAATAATTTGTTTGTATAGACGAAATTAGTGTTTTTTTTTTTACTAGGAGCCCAGTATTTAGACTTGTCTAGATGAAAATTACTCATCTATTATTATATCTAAATAAATATTATGCCAGTTGTCTAATGGTCATCTTAGATAACAAATGATCTTATCTAGAATTTAAATCAGCCACAGAAACATATTAATTTATCATTAATAATATTAATTTTTTTTTATTAAAATATTTCTATCAGATGAATTCATCCAATAGATATACGTGTATACCAGTTTCTACTTAAAATTTTACATGGTTGACAAATTCAATACATCCATTTTACAAACTTTCAAACTTTTTAAATAAACGCACAAGAAAAAATTATTGAAAGTGTATTAAAAAAACAATAAAATTACAATTTCATTCAATTCGAGTTTTATTATATTTTCGTAATTCCAAAATTAAAAATTCTTAAAAATCTTAAAATTTACACCGAACTTGTGATTTACTATTAAACTGACGGTGATATATTATTCATTTTTTTTTATCTTTAACAATTTTAAGAGATTTAATGACATATAAGGTTTAAAGTTCAAAAATAATTCATTTTGAATTTTAAGATCTGAAATTTAATAAAAAGTTAAAAGTGTATCATTCATTATTCAAATAGTCTAAAAAAATTGTATTGTTATTGCTCAAAACGACAAATTTATATTTTTCCCGATTGTTTTTATTATTTTTCTCACTTGATGAAATATAATATTAAATCTAATAAAAAAAATTGAACCAAACATTAATATATCTATAACTTCCTTAAATAAACGGAATTATCTAACTTAATTCTAGCCAAATTTATACTATAAACAAAATGTTAATATAATGTAAGCTAATTACCTACTCCCGATGTTGTTTATGAGATCAAAAAAAAAAGTTTACAGTGGTTACCGCTCTGTTGTATAGTAGGTGTCGAATGGGTCACTGGAATGGATGTGTTAAGTTTGAATTCAATGATTTAAAATCATTTTATACGAAAAACGATTTTGAGCGAAGATCTGTCAGCCTACATAACTAAGTACATTTTATAGTATTATTGCTATTAAAGTAATTCATTTTACATTTAATAAAACAGTAGGTTGAATTATACTTTCCAAAAACATTGCATTTGAAAATGCCATTGATTGTAAAACATATAATAATATATTTTAAAAATTTCGAGCACCTATGAAAAATATTTTTAAAGTACAACGAAATAACAAACATTGTTATTTTTCATTTAAATATCTTATTTCATTAAAATTTATACTAATAATGTCTATAAAAATCAACCATGTTAATATATTTTTTAGATTATTTGGTTTTAATAATAACTACTTACGACAAACCTTTTTTTAAATTTTCTATCTTTAGCTATAAAAATTGAACATTTTATGAATTTTTGACTAAAAAATAATTTGCAAACATTCGAAGTTTTAATGAATTTTGGTCAAAATTTGAACTTTAAATGCTTTATAAAAAAGTGTGACTATATATCTTTAATATTTTTGAACTGATATTATAACAACGTATGAAGAACCTTGTATTACATTTTGAAGATTTTCGACAGACAAAAAAAAACACACCATTGTAAAATGAATAAATTCTTTGATCCACTCAGAATCTAAAATGTGTACCTAACGTTTTACACTGAAGATGATTTGTTTAGTTTTCATACCAAACACTATGTAAAAAAAATATATAAAAAATCTATATTATAAGACAGATATATATGCTACAGCAGTGTATAGATACATTTTTACAACATTACGACGTTTCTGAGAGACGGCCGTAACATTTATGATATGATACCGTTATTTTTAATTTTTTTTTTTTCAAATGCTGCCTCTAATTTATAACATCCACGAAACATAATTAAAAATAAAAAAAAAAACTTCAGAAAAATTACGAATTCTAAATTCATAACAGTAATATATCATTTGAATCTTTTTTTCTGAAAACAAATAATGATTATGATCGGATTGTAGAGAGGTTATTATCATTCGATTTTGATCCGATTGTGAAGAGGTGCTGTCATCCGTCATTGAATAATTTCGTGGAACATGTCCCTTGATTGCATATAAATCACTTGAGGTTAATCGTAACTCAATCATTAGCTCGGGCTACGCCAGGCGGGACAGCTAGTCTTATATAATTACACAGCTTTTCAACGTCGATCATCGCTCCAAAAATCCTGTCGTGTTTTGATAATAATACATAATTTTTGTATACGTCATTAAAAGTTAATCTATTCTATGTATATAAATGATGTTTAATTAATAAATTCAATAACATAACAGTTCTGCGTTTAAATATATTCGATATACTATGGCTATGGCTACATTATTTTCGTTTGGTTTGTTCGGGCTACGCTGTTTTTGTCATCACAGTTTGAATGGAATGAGTCCCGGGTTGTAATATTACCACAAATTATATGAAAATTTTATTATAAATAACAAATTGTTTTATTTTATTATATTGCCATTGATTACCCATCAAGAAATATCTATCAATGATATATATATACACAGCAAACACTGAGATAGATAATATATATATATATACTGGAGCGCGGACTCTGCCGTAAAAACGAGCCGTTGCGTTTGACGTTCCCCCACCACCGAAAGGCAAAACATTTCGTTTTTATATACGAATATACAATGGATGTATAAATAATGCGTTATTTTCATTTATAATCGTCCAGATATTTACTCATATTTTCTATCTTAGTAAGTTTTAACCTCAATCCTCATAATTTTTTTTTAATTTGGTGATTTTTCAATGTTATTTTAGTTATTATACTATTGTTAGTAGTTAGTTTGTGACTAATAACATTCTTCAATATGGTTGTCTTATGCTCAGCATTTGGATATACCAACAGACACATAAAATATGGAAGTATTCAGGTCCACGAGTAAATATTGACACTTTATAATTTTATAGAATTAAATATTAAATAAATATAGATAACATCCTATTATACCTAAATATTAATATTTTATATACAGATTTCCACTTAATAATCCTGAATTACTTAAAAAATAGTTAATTGAATTTAAAAAAAAGAATTTTGTACCTACAAAGTATAGCTCATTATGTAGTGAACACTTTCAGTTTGAAGATTATCAGATTAAGTCTAAAGCAACTGTAAAATTGTTAAAAACTGATGCATTTCCATCTATATTCAAAGCGTTTCCAAGTCATTTACAAAAAACAATACCAGTTAAATGTCGTAAATTAAACAGAATTATGGTTAGAATTAATTATACCTATTACCATTTAACCTATCTATCTATACAAATATCACAAATCACAATGTAATGATATATATTTATTTTAGACCAATGACGTTGGTGTAAAAATTCAACAACAATCTACAAATAGTGAGCTACTTAATTATTTAGTCGAGAACGAAACAGTTTCAGTCCCATCTTCTTCAAAGTTATTGGGGGTATTGATATAATATTATTATTACTAATATTATGTATGATATCTAAAATTAATATGCTAATCGATTTTTATTATATTTGTAGAACTATGAAAATAAAAGTATACAGTGTGAATTGAGATCACCTGCAAAACAAATTCTACGCAAGAAAATAAAAACTTTACAGTAACGTTTAAAGCGACGAAACATCAAAATTAAATCGTTCAAAAGTTTAATACATGATATAAAAAAAATGTTAATTATTAATTTAAATAATTTTTATGACTAACGGTTATTGACTCTTTGTACATTCCCTGTACGTTAGCCAATATTTCCTCCTGTCTGTTATATGCAATTTTATGTTAGATTAGAGTGTTTATTAATATTTGTTACTTATCTATTCATTTATTAACCAAAAGCAACCATTCATAAACAAAAATTTCCATCGTAAATCTCAAAATCTCTGCTTGAGCAGCTCTCCGGAGGAGTTTAATGACATATACACCCACAGAAGAAATATATAATATGTAAATACAATTATTTTGTACTTTTGTATGAATAATAAATATACTGTTATAAAATATGTTCTTTTTTTAAAATTATAATTTATCTATATGTTTTTCTATGTGATTTTAATTTATTATTAAATTTTATCTCTTTTCATATCATATATATTATATATAATCAAATACAATAAGATAATAACTAATTATTACTACATTCAATTTGTTAAAGAATTAAGAAAATAATTGAAATAAATTAGGAATTATGAACGAAATTAGTCATAACTACACACCCATAGTATGTGAAAACGAAATGTTTTGCCCTTCTGCGGTGTGGAAAGCGAAATTCCGGACAGCTCATTTTTTTTATCATTACGAAAATGGCGAGTCCGCACTCCAGTATATTATATTATCTATCTCAGTGACAAGGTATAATCATTATTGTTCTGTGATTAAATAGAAACAAATGGTAGTGACATCACGTTAACGATTAATAAGGCCGATGTTTCAAAACAAATTGTTATTAGCAGTTCACTCAACTAAAAATACATGGACATAAAATAATTATTTTTTTAAATTAGTTTATTTTTGTACTCGGGTTAATTTCTTAACATTTTAACTATCAAAAACGTATTGTTCATAAAATTTTACATAATATATATAAGCAAATCCTACGTAAAGCGTACGATTTTTTCGTTATATAATTGATAAATCAAAATTGCGCCATATTCACTACCATCAATAGTACACAATTAAAATATCATCAATGCTTAGCTTTATGATTTCATTATATATTTAAATGCTTATAAAAAAAAATTGTACTTATGTATTTTTAATAATTTTTATATGCTAATAAAACAACTTATGAAAAAACTTGTATTAAATTTTCAAGCATTTTAAACGAACGAAATTTTTTTATCGATATTTATAAACAGAAAATTTTAAAAAAACCGAAAAATTCTTAGGCCTACAATTAGCTCAAAAAGTGCCAAAATATTTTAAAAAAAATTTTGGTGTATAGAAAATGATAATCTCAACATTTAGTAAAAATTCCAAATGTCTACGGTTAGGTGTTTCTTTTTGAATTACAATAAAATAAGAAAATCGTTCCCTGAGAAAATGGTAGTTTACAGGTAAATATTCAATATCTAATTTCAAACGATTATAAAAAATTTGTTTGACTTTTCAACAAACATTTTTTTTGTAAAAAGTAGAAAAACTTGTATTAAATCTTATATTAAATATTCAAATCTTAGATGTAAACAGAAAATTTTTTATGAATTCTATAAATTTTATGAATAAAAGTTCGAAATTTTGTGATTTTTACGTATTTTTTTGAAATTTTAACTTTAGATGCTTATAAAAACTATTATAGACTTACGATCATCTTTTTTTTTTAATTGTCTCTTACAATAAGTTATGGAAAACCTTGTATTAAATTTTCAAGTGTTTTAAGTGAATGAAAAGATTTTTATCAGCAATAATAAAAATAATCCTTAAAATGTATTATGCCTATTAATAGCTCAAAAAGACTAAAAAGATAATAAAAAATTTATCGTGTATAGAAAATGGTTATATAAACATTTAGTGAAACATTTGATTTACGCCAAAAAAAAAAAAAACAAAATCGATTTTCTCGAAAACCAGTATTGCGTAAAAATTCTTGTTTTTCTATAATTTTTGTTTTGTTTTTCTCGACGCTTTTCAAAACTATTGGAAATTTTCAAAAATGACCTTCCTTAAATACATATAAAAACTTATAAAAATACGTTTTTGATAGTTAAAATGTTTAGAAATTAACCTGAGTATAAAAAAAACTAATTTAAAAAAATAATTATTGTACGTCCATGTACTTTTAATGGCCTTATCAATCGTTAACGTGACGTCACACTATTTGTGCTTATATCAATTATACACCTTGATATACACTAAAATAAAATTAAACACCTTGATTTTTTTGTTTATCTAAACGTGATAATACCGAAACTGATTATAGGTATCTGATATCGTTGAATTAGATGACAAATGAAATGAAATGATGTCTATCCTCTAAAAATTGTACCAATATTATATTTTGTAAATTAATAAAATTGTGTGTTTTAGCTTATATTAATAAAAAAATGTTTAAAAATTTTGGAAGAAGCAATATATTGTGTATATGCAAACGTTCTTATGTCAGGTAATATAATATTTTTATAAATATATTTATATGTATGTGCATCAAAGCCTTATACTATTCGGTGTGACACTACTAATACAGTACCTAACTATTTGAAGATTGCATTATAAATTTAAAAGCATAATTTTATTTGAACAGTTTATAATAATTTACACTCAATTTTATTCTACTTAGAATTAAGTTTATCATTTCAATACAAAATTTAATAAATCTTAGCCTCTTATTTATATATTTATATATTATGAATTTTTAAAATATTTAAAATAGAAAATATGTTTCTAATAGATACTGTGGATGTTTTTGTTATTAGATTAGTAGAAGTGGGTCAGTTAAATATACCAAAGCCTATTGAAAAATATGAAACTGGTCAGTTGTTTTTTCACCGGATATTTGGATACAGAGGGGTGATATTGTTTCCATGGTTAGCCAGAGTATACGACCGTGATGTTGTCATCAAAGCTGAAAAGTAATACTTATTATAATATATATCTAGATTTATGCAATTACTTATAATTATATGACTAACCACTAGGTTTGTAGTGTTTCACAATTAAAGCCAAAACAAACTTAAACTTTTTATTTCTTTATTTTAGTGTCGTGGGAAAAGATGTTAAAGGAAAGACACATACGTATTATCAAACGTTGATAGATGAAAGAGATTGTCCATTTATTGTAATTTAATTAAATATACGTATCCAAATTAGCATTAACAGCTTATTATTTTTATAATATTTTTAAGAGGGCACAAACAGAAGCTGTTACATTTCTCGGCAATCAAGATACTAGTCGTAGCTTGTATGCGATACCTGGTCTAGATTATGTAGCTCAGGAAGATATACTTCCATACACAGCAACTGAAAAACAACCATTACAACATGAGCTTTTTGATAAATTCCTCATGTATTATCCTAATAAAGGTACATTTTTACTAGAGTATTATTGTTATTATAGATAAATTTATTTCAAGAACTTGAATTATTATTTGTACTGATAGAATTAATACTTTTCTTTAATAAATGATTCAAAAATACATTTCAAGTTTGATTTTTTTAATTTATATAATATTCATTATACAATCTTGTATCAATATAGATCCACCATTCGGGGCACAAGAAACATTACGATCGTGGCAAAAAAAAAATCATCCTTGGCTGGAGTTGTCAGATGTTCATAAAGAAACTACAGAAAATATTAGAGTCACAGTAATACCATTCTACATGGGTTATAGAGAGTCTCAAACCAATTCTGTGTACTGGGTGAGTATTATGTGAAAGTTTTTAATCATACACATCATTTAATAATAATCAGTTGATTCATTTATATTTAGTGGAGATATTGTATACGATTAGAAAATTTAGGTGAACAAAGTGTTCAACTGAGAGAAAGACATTGGAGAATATTCAGCTTATCTGGAACATTAGAGACTGTACGTGGAAGAGGAGTGGTGGGTCAAGAACCTCTACTCTCGAAAAAATCACCAGCATTTCAATACAGCAGTCATGTCAGTTTACAAGCTCCTAGTGGACACATGTGGTTAGTTATTTATTTAAATTTAATAATATATAATTATACATCTATGTATTTTGTTATATAAATGACAATAAAACAATTTAGGTATATCTTTAACTAAGGTTCTTATGGGTTATTACAACATAATTTTTATCTAGATTAAGAACTATTTCAATTCCAAATACTTAAAAATTAAAACTATAATAGAAACAGTGGTATAATTATGAGTTGGATGGTAGGGATAGATAGAGGTATATTTTTTTGCTTATGCTGTTATTTTGTATTCCCAATTATAAATATATTCTATTTAATAACTTTTGAAATTTCTAACATAATATTATTTTTCAATGCCATAATATTACTCATCAGGTATACAAATCAACAAAAATAAAAATTTCACTATTGATTACAATAAGCCTGTTAAACTATATGTGTATGTTTTGTTGATAAATAACTCAAAAATTAAATAATAACATCATTAAGCCACATTTACACATTTATAAACAATAAACCATGATGTAAAAAATAAGACTCGAATCCAGAGCATAATTTTAATTGTTTATTGTTAATATAATTTTTTTTTTTTTTACAGTGGACGTACAAACTTTTTTCCTTATGTCTTTACTTAACTTAGATACTCTAATTATGCTACTGAATATACAATAGAATATAGGTTTTACTAACCACCAGTTGCTAGTATATGTAATATGCTAATATACTCTATATTTAAATAAAAAAATCTAATTAATTTTGTTATTTACAGGGGAACATTTCGAATGGAACGTGAAGATGGACATTTATTTGATTGTCGAATCCCTCCATTTTCTCTAGAAAGCAAACCAGATGATAAGGTTACATTTAACACTGTATAAGAACAATTTTAAATGATTATAGTTATTGTATTTATTGAAATTAGTTTTGTTTAAAAAATCCTCAATATTAGTTTCTAGACCGTTAAATGTTGGGTGATCAATTCTTAAGCCATTGGTGACTGTTTCATCTTCTCTGTGTGGACAATCGTCCGGAAGATTACATACCCATTGCTGAACTATGTATTATAGTTATTCAATCACTGAAGAAATAAAAAATTACATAAATATTTGTAAAAACAATTTGTTTATATATACATAAATATATAATTTTTTTACTGTAAATTCTATAAGCTGATTACAGTGTGAAAACTAGCTATTACATTTTAATTCCATCACAGAACAAATGAGAAGCTAAACATTTTTTCCAGCATATTAAGTAATTTTAATTTATGCATGTTTGTTCTTTTTGAGTGTTGAAATCGCCAAATCAGGTTATTAGCCTACCATAGTTCGGCCACAATTGAATATTTGAATTCATAACAGCTAAAATTTTAGTCTTATCAAATTAAAAGCGTCTTTTATTAGTTTTAACAGAGTATCTTTTTTTAATATTCATAATATCCATTTGAATGCTAGATTAAATTGTCGAATTTAAAAACAATGGCTAATATTTTATATACCTCTAGATGACCTCTACATATTTAAATGATTTATTTATGTTTTTCAAGAATGGTCTTTATGCATATATACATATTGTTATTATTATTTATGAAGTTCATTAATAATACTGGTTATTGATGATAATTTTATATAATATTTTCTGTCTTTTTGATAATAGTATTAATCTGTTACATTTTTCAAAATATAATGTTAATTACCTAATCTGTTTTCTCATACTATACTTATATGTATATAATATATAAATATATTATTTTGTTAGTTTAAATATTCATCAATCATTATAGTTGTATAAAAACTTAAAACACAATCAACTAACCAAACAATACATTGCACAACAAAAATAAAAATGTTCATTAAACATGTTAATCATTTTTTTTTTTTAGTTTCTGTAATAAAGAAAAGATCAGTATATTAATATACTCTAATTATTATGTACCTAATTATCTTTAAACTTGCAATTTAAGTAAAAATCTGTTAACTAATTAATTTATTAAAGTCAAATATATGTTTTATTTTTTACTAGGGCCATTTTGACAATGTATGCTTATTATTAATCTATTTTTATGTTGGAATGTTTTATATTTTATAACAATTTTATAATAGCTGAAAATTGCGTACACACAGATAAAATACTTATTGGTCTAATTTTTAAATTTTTCAGAAAGTCATCATTGGTGTACAGACATATAAACTAGATACATTATGAAAAAATTTAATCTACTAATAATTTTAATATTTTAAAAGAATTATTGTATAAAATCATCTAATGAGGAGGAAATAAATGAATTATTTTCTAATTACTTCTCATCAATTTATTCTTCAAATAATTAAAACCTTTAATGATGTAATACCTACTTCTCAGCATTTTATTTACCTAATAGTATAGCATAATATTCAATGTTGGTGACATTTATCAAGATTTTTTAGGTTTACAAGATAATTGGTCAGTTCTTTCTGAATCCTGATGGTTTTTGTAACAAATTAATCTTCCAATTAAGATGTATTACCTATTCTCTTTGAATAAAGAGGTTTAATCTGTCTATTTTTAAATTCAGATACATTTCTCAAACTGGTAGTCTACTAGTCTAGGTTATTTCCAATTATAGACCTATTCCTAAGTTTTTCAAAAACTAATTTTAAAAAAAATACGGCTTTCGATCAACAAAGTTATTATTGAAAAGCAACATGGTTTTTATCCAGGTGGTTCAACTTCAAATTGTAACTTTATCCTTGTTACCTACTGTTTTTAATGCATTCCAAGTTCCAACAATGATCGCGGGTATACCGATTTCAATAAGGCTTTCAACTTGGTAAATCATGAAATTTTATTAAAGTCCTTAAAGTGTCTGGTTTTGAAGAACCTCATTTATTTTGGTTTGAATCATATCTTCATGCTAAATACATGAACATCCGACTTGTTTTTGGCTTCATCTGGTGTTCCTCAATAAGAAAATTTGTCTCCTCTTCTGTTCCCTTTACTCGTAAAGTTGTAACTTGTAAAATAATCTTAATAAGTGTCAAATTTTGACATTAATAAGATCATGATCTCCCATAATACACTATTATAATCTAGGTGGTTTTAATCTTTCATGAGTTGAGAGCACAACTCTAGATTTTGGCTTAAAATTTAATAATTTACTTGATCCTAGGCTTCACATCGAAATAATTTATTGGGTTCTATAGGATAATATAAACAATATAACCATTCTGAACAAATGCACTTACCTACCCCTTCACGATTTTCGATTTTTTTTTTTTTTAAACGACTTGTCTTTTTATGTATAAAACGATGGTGCAAAAATCGTTTTTCTGAAACTATTATTTAGAAATTATAGTCGTTTCGAATTTGTGGTTTTATGGAAAATAATGAGCGCTACAATGCATTACACTATAACACGCGTAATAATATGAATTGAGTCATTATAAAGATAAATACTTGTGACTTCTTGTTATATTTTAACTTTATTCCCATACAGGTTAGGTCACCCGTTAGGGTTACACGTATAGTTTGCTTAGGGGTGGAGGGGATTGTAAATTGCGCCCATAGTGACCAGGTAATAAAAATAGTAGGTATAGTAAATCGCGCCGATATGTTTCAGATATAAATTTCTATGTAGTAAATACTGGGCACAATTTACAATTTTTTTCTTTTATTGGACGTAATTTATGGTTATCCGCTTAGGGTTACATGCAATAAACTCTCCTCCCTCTGACCCTGAAGGGGTCCTTCTCTCCCCACCTAAGTTGATTATTTCCACTCCCGGGGGGTTTGGGGACTGAGCCCCCAATCGAAAGGTCTGCAGGACCTCGAGTGACTACTTGTTATACTTTGACTTTGGCCCTAGAGGTTAAGTCACAATGAAAAAATTTCAAGCGCCCATCATTAACACAGTGCACACTTTCACAGCAGTAATATAAGCGTTGAGCGCGCCGCGCGCATACGTACTATTTACCATATAACCGCACATTTGAAACGACTATAACTTCTAAAATATTAGTTTCTGGAAAACGATTTTTACACCATCGTTTTATGTATAAAAAGACAAGACGTTTAAAAAAAGAAAATCAAAAATCGTTTGTGAGGGGGTCGGTAAAGTGCATTTGTTCCGAGTGGTTAGGTTATATTGTTTGAATCCTACATACAGCTTCTGATGATTGTCACGTAGAAAAATTTCAACGAAAGTTTTTGAGGTTTTCTAGGTTTTTTATTAGGTGTTCCCCATTTGTTTTAAGACTATTCTCCCATTGCTGACATATATACTTGAGTTTAATTAGCTGGTTGATCTTCGAGTTGTTTTGGGTTCAAAGTTCCGATATGGTAAAGTTTATTCTCCGCACCTTTAATTCTTAAATCTTAATCAATTTTAAAGTTTCTCAAACACTATAGCCTGTAGATGTAAGTAAAGATCTCACTCCCTTTTTTTTTTTATTCCTTTGCACTACTTATTATTTACTTAACGAACTATTACGGAGTCTTATGCACAATGGCAATGTGGATTCCTATTTTTGTTTTTAATTGATTTATTCAAATCCATTAGTGTTTTACTTTCTTTCGATGTCATTTCTGTTAACGTTTATGTTATTTATCTTTTGTTTTTTTTTGTGATTATCTATTAATTGAATAGAAACTATTTGATTTTCTTATAATTGAAATTGTTTTATGTATTCAACTGTTCAAGAGTAAAGCCTTAAACAATGTGTAAATTATAAATTAATTAATTAATGGTATTTGTCAATAATATTTGTATTAAAAAATAATCATATTTCATATTTAGATACCTACTAATTACTACTAACGAATGGCAACGTGTCATTTTGTTATAAACTTTATCAATGACCCAAATATAGGTCGTAAATAGGGAAAACGGCTAAACTATATAGTTAAAGTATTGATTTAAACAATAAAAACATTGACTGTTGTTTAGAAATAAACAATAAATTCAATATTGAATGTATGTAAATTTATACAGTCACACAGTATAGTTATTATTGCGAAAGTAACAAAGTAAGTACCTATCCAGGTATAAAATATGAAACCAAAGTTAAGGTATTTGTACTGTTTGTACCAAAGTGCTTGTTTAATGTTTAAACTGAATAAATGAAAATTTGTTCCACAAAACATGGAAAGGTAGGTAATTGGAAGAAATATTTTATAAAAAAAACTTTCTTTAAAACAATTTATGTAAAATTTGGAAATTTATATTATTGGAATAACTTGAGTTCGGAAAAAAAAATAGTGACCTGGTCTTAAATCTTCTCAAGATCTTATAAGATCGTGACTAATTTATACCATTGTAGTATACAATTGTATACTATTATAATATTATCATAAAGCTATTGACTTTCAGTCTATGGTGGTTCCATAACTTGTAATATTATATATCTGGGGCTTGTGGGACTGACAAAGTATGGGTAAGAGTGTAAGACTGTAACTTGTATAAGAGAGCCTTAAGTGACTTAAAAGTCCTTAAAGATTAATTAATCTTAATTCATGCCCTTAAATATATAATAAATTTAATAAGCTCTGTGGTGTGGGTGGTTCTGTTAAAGAACGTTATTTTGTGGCTCTGAGCATGACAAAATATTATATTAATATTATATTTGTTACGATTATATGGTAATATTGTTCATAGAGTAATATTACTCTACGGTGTAGTTCTGTTGTCACTTGTTATCAGTTAAAAATGTTTGATAATAAATTGCCTATTGATTTGATTTTAGGTGATGAGAAATAAAAATAAATTAATGACTTTTTGTCACGATCACAGAACTTATAATCTGCTTTTTGTCAATATATAAATACAGATGTATCTTCTAAAATGATCGTGCACAAATAACGGTTGATAGTGTGGTACGATGATTTTTTTTGTCGGATGGCACTTTGTTGTATTATGAAAATGGTGTTTTGTCGAATGGCCTTTATTCCGTGGCTTTTTGAGGTGTCACCTTAAAAATGTTATGGTACGAAAAAAATCTATGGTAATTTTCTGAACATTTAACTTTTTTTACCTGACAACACTGGTACGAATTGTACGCATGCGCACTTGCCCCAACTTCTCTTAATATGTTGACTTCAAATATTTAATCAGTACTCTGGCAATAGCTACTATCTAAGTAAGAAATAGATGGGTATATTATCATTATTGTTCTATGATATTATGTTACTATTTAGTTATTATATTATTGTCTGTGATTACAAATAGTCAAATGAAAACATTTAAAATTTAAAAGGATACTGATGCAAGGTATAAATCCCGAGATGAAATACTGATTTTTACTCTTTACTCAAGTTGTATTAAATCAATTTGTTTGTCATTAGTTAATGAAGTCTTACAACCGTACGGATGATTGTTAAACAAAAAAAAAAAAAAAAATGTTTAGCCTACAACTGATTGAACTGTTTGGACAATTTCTTGAATTATTAAAAATTACCTGCATTTTTTAATTCTATTACTCAAATCAAAATTAAAATGAGTACTAAAGTTGAATTTACCATAAAGCAAAAGACTGCCTTTGATCCCAAATGGCTTTCAATAGAACTTCATGAGGCATTGGACGAAAGTCGACTTACCAATTATTGGAACGAGATGATAGAAGATTCTGAACTGATTCCTGTGGACAATAACAATTTATTACATTCTAAAAAAGGTTTAAAATGTCCAAATGTAATTTAATGTATACATTTAAATTAAAAATAATATTTTTTTTCTATTAGAACCATCTGGAAGATATTATATTGGTCTTTGGGCAGTAAACTGCCCATGCAAAGATGACCCATCTGACAAGGTATGTAATTGTATTTCTTGTAAATCTGATGATGTCAGTGAAATACTCAAATCTAAACAAATGTTTGAATCTTTAATGTGGAAACCTAATTGTAGTAAGTTATTCTAATATATATATATATATAACAATATGATATACTTGTACTTCAAACTAATATATTTTGTTAAGGTAAAGATGATATAAAATTGTTGATATCTGTAATTGCGGCTGAACAAAGGAAACTATGTGAAGATATATGTTACTCAACATTATTTTTCAATCGAACACAGCTTAGGATGGCTATTGCTTCCCGTTACTTTGGTGCTTTTTATAGAGATTCTTTTTTCCAATCTAATTCAAATAATCAAACACAGTCAATAATGATGCACCAAAGTTGTAAAAATGCTATGAAAATAAAAAAGTAAATAGTATTTTAACAATATTTATTTTTATTTATTAATACAATTAATTGTTTTTACATCTGTTAGCAATACTAACAGAGAAAATGATGAAAAAATGTCTTTATTTGCTAAAATTGGTACACAGACAGCATTAAACTTCTCATTTGGATTTCTAGTCAGCACTTGGCGATCAGGCAATAATTCTGATTTATGCACGCAAATGCTTAAAGATTCACTAGAAGCTCTACAATGTATTCCAGAAGATTTTCTTGTAGATGAAAGCAATGTTCCTACTTTCTGGATTGAAACTCTAGAAAGATCATCAAAGTTCCTATTTCAAGTAGTCAATGGGTATTATATAATTAATATATATATATATATATGTATATATGTATATATGTATATATATTTTTTTTAATAGCAACAATATTTTAATACAAATTTTGTATTGCATTTTTAGAAATATCAATGTATCCGAAAAAAAAAGTAATTATGTAAATCACATTCCAAATACTGACAGACAATTTGCTTTATGTCTTTCATTAGAACTAGCACTACAAAAAAAGTCACTGAGTCAAATATTACAATGTGTACTTATGTTTTTTGAATTGGGAGTACACTGTGACAAGTAATTCATATTTTTATCTATTTATTTTTCAAATGATATAACATATTTATTTTTAGGATTTACAGTAGACATTTACATAATTTATTAACAATAACACTTCGTTGCTTAAATTGGGTGGTGTTAAGAATTCAAAATAATTTTAACTGTGATGTGAATCATTCAAATAAAGTACTCTATTTTTCTTGCATTGTTTAAGTATACTATATTTATATATATATATATTATACTATTTTAGAATAATGTGACAAAAAGTTTTTTAAGATTTAATGGTAATACTGATAATCCAGAACCTACTGGTATGAAACAAACAGCTGTAATGATTTTAGCATTTTTAGACCAAATAGCTGTCACTTACCTAACGCTTCAAGTAATATAAATAATATGATATTTTAATTAAAATTAATTGATAATATTTGAATTTTTAAATAATAGCAAAAGATGCATGAAATTAAGAATAAAAAGAATATAGTACAGTATTGGGGTAAACAATTTTATCCCGAAACCAAAAAAAAAGTATTATTAACCCTTGAGCGTTTATATGTTGAGTCTGTAGTGTGTTCAAGAAACGAAATATTGGTGATAACAACTAGTGGAACTTTACATTTTATTAGCTATTCAACTGATTCATTGGTAATTTGAATTATTATATTTAATTTTTAATATTGTTTCAAATAATCAAACAATAAAAATTATATGATTAGAATTTTGAAGAAAAACAAATAATGAATATACCTATGAAATATATTGATGTTTATGATGAAACATACTTAGCAGTTACTCAAAAGGGAGAAGTGTACTCTTGGGGTATAAATGAATTTGGTGCTTTAGGCCATGGTCAAAAATATTCTTTTCCTACTCCAGAACCAATTGAAGCATTTTCTAAAGTTATAGTTGTCATGGTTTCATGTGGAAAAGATTTTTGGTAACTATTATTTAATTATATTAATGATCTTTTTTTATAAACTTTTAAATATTATAATTGATAATGAAAAATATTATAAGGAATACAAAATATACAACTTAAAATTATTCTAGTGCTGCTGTTACTGAGGATGGTAAATTGTACATGTGGGGTAAAATATTACCCAATAATAATTGTTGCTATACTCCAGAGCTAGTTAAATCTATTTCAGGTAATCGCCTAAATATTATTAACCAGAGTGCGGATTTGTATGCTATTGCATATTTATTCTATTTCATCATCTGATATGTATGCTAAGTAAGCACAGCATTTGTTTGATGGCATAAATATTAGTTATATAAAACTGTTTTGTTAAATAGTTTAACATATTTCAACCTTTTAATGTTTTAAGGACTTATTTTACAATTTTAACTTAATTTTCATCTTTTATTATAAATTTAGGTATTTTCCAGAATTTTTCCTTGGAACTTAAAAAAAAATTAACAATTGAATTTTAAATTTATATTTTTTTGATTTACATTAGCTAATGATTCATTCTAAGATGAGAAAATATTGTTTCAAATTTTGGAGTCTTGGACCATTGATATTATTTTATTAAATGTTTATGATTATGATTTATGAAGACATAATTTTTTTCAATACTTTTTGAGTGCATGTATTAATGCATGTTTAAGTATTTTTAATATATATAAATCCGCAATCTATAATAATAACTAATTCATAGTTGTATATAACAACATGTGTTTATCTATTTTTGATAGAATGGCATGTATCAAAAGTTTCTTGTGGAGCATCTATTAATAATACACTGGCTTTATCTCGAGAAGGATATTTATTTTCATTTGAGTATAGAAACTCTGACCAAGGTATGTTTTTTAAACCTCTCCTGTATTTTTACTATTTTTATCATAATTTTTTCATTAGGTTGTGATGATAAATCTTTAAATGTAATACCTAGCATGATTGTGTTTGATTATGAAATTGTATCTGTTTATTGTCATAATGATGTAAATGCTGTTATTGATTGTGCTAATAATGTATTTACTTGGGGAAGAGGTAACAATAATATGTTAGGTCACAATAACTCATTTCGTGTCAATCGACCTAAGGAAGTCAAATTTTTATGTGGTAAATTTATATTATATGTATACAAATATGTTTTATATATTATCATTACTTTATACAATTATTTCTATAAACAGACAAACAAGTTACATCTCTTTCATTAGCAGATGATTATATACTAGCATTGACTGCTACGGGCCAAGTATATTGCTGGGGTCAGTTAGATAATGAAAACACCATACAATGTAGACCAGTCAAGTGTTTAATAAATAGACAAGTGAAAAAAATTGCTTGTAGCCCAAATCAAGTAAATATAATAGCTAAAATAAAATTGGCAATTTAATAAAAATATTTATTTATGTTATAAAAAATATTTATTAAATCACAAATAACAGTTAAAATATTAGTTTGTGGATTTTATATATTATAATCTTTTTAGTATATTGAAATTTATTAATTTTGAAATGAATAGATTATGATTTAAAATATTTTAAAATGCATTAATAAATAAATATAAATCCTAAATCAGTTTATTTAAATTTTATATATAAATAAATTTGTAATATTTGTTAATTTTTAAGTGTTTTGCTTGGTATGATTGTGAAGAATTTAATATTGGAACATCTACATCATTTGTAACAGATTTACAAATTCAAACATTAAATTATTTAGAAAAACTTTTATCTAATGAATTTAAAGAATACAAAACGTATATCGATTGGCCACCTTCTCAACAGCAAGAATGTGTATTAATATCTGTATTACATTTACTTACTTTGCAGGTAAATTTTAAGTCTTTAAATGTAATATTAAATGGTTTTTTTAATACATTATTTCTGTTAATAGTTTCATTCAATGATTAACAACCATGTGAGTACTGACACTGTTGGACTTATTGGAAACTCAAAGTTATTATTAAGTATACGCCAAACAGTTACTGACTTAGCATCAAACACAAAAGTAATAAATACTATTAAGTTAGCAGCTCAAAAAACCTTAGAAGTCGGGTGGCTTATACTATTTCAAACACCAAATGAAAGAGCTAATATGTTATGTACTATATTACAACCTTTGACTTCACCAAATGGTATGAAATTATTAGTTTAATAACTTAACATTGTTCCAATTATTTAAAAAACTACTTCATTTATTTAGATGAATCCCAATCCATAAGTGGTAATCAAGAGTTTATGATAAATCTTATTACAAACAGCTTATTAGGTGACAATATTCTACATACATTTTTACAAAAAGCTATTGAGCGTAAGTTTATTTTTTTTTTAGATAATACTGTATATATTTTTATGCAGAAAAAAAAATATTTTCTAATAACATTGTTTTCAAAATTATTTTGTTTTATATTTATTTATTTTTAAAGGTGAAAACATCCAACATATTGAAAGCTTTAAACACAATTTCGATGGAACAAATATATCTCTTTGTTTTATAGTTTTTCAATTACTCAAGTATGTAAATAATAGTAATACTTTATTATTGAAGTTTATGAGTTGTAATAATGTAAGAATAAATTATTTTTAATTAAAGCAATTACTTCACAAGTCTTTCAACACAAATTCATATAGTTAAAGTGCCTTCAAACAATTTCAACCAATCACCTAGTTTAAAATTTATAATGACTTTTCAAAGACTTTTAATAATGTCAATTTATCGTCAAAAAAAAAATAAAGATGATAAATGCCATTGTGAATTGGGTAATTATAGATTTATGTATGATTTAAATATAATTATAATGTTGTGTATAGTTTAGTTTAAAAACAAAACATGATATTTTTTTTATTAATTGATCTCTTTTTTTAATGCATATTTAAGGTATGAACGATCAAGGTGCTGAAATGTTGCTTTCAAAATATTTAAGTCATTTTGTCAAGCGTTCCTGTCAAGCTGTTAGACTAGCTAATCATGTAGCATCTCGAAGTTCTAAGCACTATCAAATTATCACAAAAGTTATAAATGTAACTGGATTTGGTATGTTGTTAAATTTACTTTTTATCATTATTTACTTTTTAATATTTAATTTTGTTAGACAAGTTATTTATGGAGCTTTTAATAAGCTTAATTATGGTTCATCAAAAAAACCCTCTGTTTTTACGAAATACAGATTGGTTTGATCTTTTCATACCCTTACTTAACGCTTTGGATGCATTCAATTTGATGACCCCAAATTTAGAACGCGAAGAAGATGATAATTTGTCCTGGCCTGGATTTTCTAGTAAGAGTATAAAACTAAACATTGCTTCAAGTTTATAATGGTTCCTAAAAATAATAATAATAATTACAATTTATCAACAGGCTATACTTGTAATACATGGTATAAAAATGTTGAAGATGTTATGTTGATTCGAAAACCTGATCTAGAAAATCATAATAGAAATGGAGGACACTGGGTAGTGTTTAATAAAAAAGTCTATGATATACAAGAAACTAAGTATTCACAAATTATTTTTTATTGTATTATTTTTACTAAAATTAATGTTAATAATATTCAGATCTAGTGAAATAAATTATTCATTTGTCACTATGCTACACTCATCATCTATTTATGAACATTTATTAACTGAAATGCCTGAAGAAACTTTACAGTCTTGTTTTGTTGGAAATTATTTAGATCCAGATGAGGACATAGTTGAAGTTAGTAATTAATAAGAATTGTAATTTATTTATTTTGATATAATATATCATTACATATTTTGTGTTAGCCTATTGAATCAAATTTGACAGAATCGCTGCTATTAGACATTCATCGAACTCTTGGTTATTTGTTGGGACTTCATGCACATTGGCTAACTACTTTATCTCAACCTCATTCAAGTTATCAATGTTTTAAAATCTGGTTTCCTTTATTATGCGCTGGTATTGATGATAGTAAAAATAATAACTATGTGAGTAAAAAATTAATTTAAAGACAAGCCTGTATTTAGTATTATTTTATTAATTAGGATGAATGTGCAAAAATGTTAATATTAACATATAAGGAAAGTTGTAAATCAGTTGATAGTCAAATACAATATGGACCCGATCACCCTGTTGAAGAAATTATTCAAAATTTAGCCAAAGTGTTAGTTAAACATTTAAATTTGAATACAGCTGAAATTAATAAAAAAGGTAATTAATAAATAAACTTTTAACAATGAAATATATAATATTCTGAAAATAAATATTATTAAAACCAAATTTAATCCATTTAAGACTAAAGGTATATCGAAGAAGAAAAATCTGCTTTATATAAAGTTAAAATTTAAATTAAGATACTAAAGTAACAATTATGGACTCGCATCATATATTTTTTATTCAAAAATTACTTATAATTTATATATTAATTTCACAGAAAAATCAATACCACTAGACATAATATTTAAATTGTTTGGTCAAATTAAAATACAAATTCTCAAAATGAAACAGGATATGAATTTAAACTATAAAGAAACATGTTCTCCTATTTTGGATAGATGCAGGTCTGTTATAATAATCATATTCAAGTCTAATATTTTTTATTTCCTTCATCTTAAATATTATATAACTTTTTTAGGTTTTTACTAAATGAACTAAGTCCAATTTTATCTTCTAAAATAACTGCAGCTAAAAAATTACCTATTTTAAAAGTTGAATCTCGATGGAAAACGGTGATTAACTCCGTTGTTTCTAGTATAAAAACAAAGAAAAATGTTAGGAACCATAAAGCTCGAAACCAAAATCTTCCATTGCAAAGTATTTCAAATGAAGAAGTGAGTAATTTTGTTCAATGTTAAATGTTGACATTTAATGAAAATTTAAAAATATGTAATATTTTTATAGGAAGACATGAACAAATTTGTTATAATACCCAATATAAAATATATACCAGCTCCAGATAATTTACAAAATGGTATTATTATTAATTATATTATATTTGAGTTTGATTTTAATTTTTATATACTTTATTATAAGGTATTTCTGAACAAGTAAAAGATACAAATGATACAGAATCGATATCCAATAAACATAAACGGATGGAAATCAGTAAAATAATTTTATCATTTATTCTATCAAATGTTAACATCCACGAGTTAAGAAATTTATTACACTCAGAAGTAAGTTAAAATATCTTTATTAACCTTGGTTAGTATTTACTATTTATTAATATACATGTACATTTTGTCAAATTAGATAGATAGATGTAAAATGATACACACTGGTTATGAACTTGTTTATAAATTATTTAAAAATCCTACATCAATAAGTTCTGTGAAATATAGTATTATATCAGGTTGGCTATCTCCAATACCAAATAATTCTACATCAAGGTTAGTGCATACATTTATAAAATATATTTTATAATTTTAATTTAAATTTTATACTACTGTTATAGAAACAATAATGAAGTTGAACTTGTATCGGTGACTTATAAACTTAAGCTTTTAATAGCGAAATGTGATTTCATGAGATGTGCTTTGGAACAAATTAAAATGCTTGTATCTCAAATAGGAGAAATACAGAAATCAATAGGAATTCGGGATAAAATAACAACTATAAAAAAAATGACTTGGTGCCGGTAATTATATGATATAATAATATTTGAATTAAATGAAATGTGTTGTAAACCAATATATTTTTAGATTTGCTATTGCAACATTTGGATCAATAACACAAATCTTAAACGACAAAGAATCTAGTCTGTTGATTAATTCTAGCATATTATCAGCTATTAACAAAATTATTAACGTCTTAGACCTTGCTGCTAAACGACCAATTGAAAAAATAAATACAAAACAAATTATTTATGAAGAGGATTTAAATAAAATTAAGTGTTTACGAGGAGCAGACATCATACCTTGCTTAAAATTAGGTACTAGAGTTGTTCGAGGCGAAGACTGGAAATGGGAAAATCAAGTATAAATAATATAATATAAATATATGTAATAAATTTTCCTATATTATAATTTATATTATGTTGAATTTTAATGTTTATAGGATGGTTGCCCTCCTGGTGAAGGGCAAATTGTTAGTAAAGTAGGTGATGATGGTTGGATTAGAGTTCTTTGGGACCACGGAGTTTCTAATTCCTATAGAATGGGTAAAGAAGAAAAATATGATCTAAAACTAGCACCTGGATTAGATGCGGGAGATGATGAAGAATCAGATTGTAATGTTTCTTGCACAAATAATGGTGGTAAGTTTTTTACTTTATCTTTTATTGTTTAAAAATAAAGTTAATGAATTAATTTATAGAAATACATGAAAACTCAACAGAAAATCCATTTGATTTACTTAAGTGTGTCATGATAAAATTTCTTAACTGTCTTTCATTATCAAGTGCTGTTCATTCAATTAAAAAAGAAAATTCAATTCAAGTTCTCTCAAAATATTATTATAATACTTTAGAGGTGAAATTAATTGTTTCTTTCATTATTAGTGTATGTGTATTTGAATTACCTATGATAATATTATCTTTGACTTTTAGAAGAGTTGGTTAAGTTCTAATATTTCAAATGCCACACTTTTTCATTCTGAATGGATTAACATTTCTCTATTAAAAATCATTTCAAAAATATCTGATGAATACAAACAACAATTTGCATGTAAAAAATGGATTGACATGCTTTTATCAATTATTTCTCATTCACCAACAGTATCTTCCACTTTGACTACCCAGGTTGATAAACAAAACTATACTGTTCTTAATATTTTAAATTTATCTTATTTTACTTGTGTAACATTTCAAATTTATGCAAGGTGCATACCATACAGTTAATTAAACTTTTGATTACACCTGAAATGACTGATTCATCCATTGTTACATCTGTAGTTGAAACTCTCATGGAAGTTATTGGATCTTCAGTATTACAAAGTAATTCCAAATATGATGTAATTGGTAAATATTTTTGTTTTTGTATAATTTTTGATTCTTAAATAATATATATTAATGTACTTATGTTTATTAAGATGGTAAACCAACAGTGCCTCTAACTGCTTCATGTTCAAACACTATTGCTGAAGAATGTATTCTTTTACTGCGTACGTTATATAATAACAACAAAAGTACAAAACCAAAAAATACTACTGATTCACTTCCATATTTTGATTCCCTGATTGTTTTGAATATAATATCAGCAACTGATTATTTGGCAAACCCCATACTTGAAAAAAATGTATTTGTAAGTAAAAATAATTATTTTAACCTATACTCAAAATAATTTTTTGTTATTTTATAGAAACTACAAAGTTTATCATATAGTGCGATGGCATCATTAATGGTTATTGGGGGTTTTGACAACCGACCTAGAATTGGAGGAAATGTGATTAACGGAGAAACTGAAGGTTTGTTGTTTTTTTTTTATTTTTTTATTATAAATATAATATACATATAATGAATATTATTACAAGAAACTCCAATATATTTTATCACAGTAAATAGTTCTTATTGTTATTATACAAATAAATTTAAAAGTTCTTGAACATTTCAATTTTATTATATATCTACAAATGAAAATACTTATTTATTTAGAAGACAATATTGAATATCTATATAAGAAAAAATAAATTACATTTTAGTTGATTATACATTTATAATATGTCACCTCCTAAGTTTGGGTGAAGTTAATTATTAAAAACTTAAAAAGTATAATTTGGAACTTAAAGTTTAGGATAATATTATTTTCCTTATTTCCTTATATTAAAATATATTTACTACCTAATATAAGTAATAAGTATACATAATACAGTTTTTAAATTAGTATATTTTAAATATTTTAATAATTACATTTAATTGTTGAAGCTACTGTAATGAGCATTGAGAAAAAAGGAAAACTTAAAGTACTAGTACACAGCACTGGGAAAACAGAAAGTTTTTTCATCAAAGACATAGAACATATTCCAAGTTGTACAATTTCTATGAATTTTATATCAGAATCTATGCTTTATACATGGACAACAATGTTTTCTGCAGTCATAACTAATCAAAGTTTTAAAACTGTTACAGGTAAAATATAATTTAATTGATTAAAATATATTTAAATCTATTTCAAATATTTTTTTTCTTGTTATTTATCCTTAGGGGGATCAGTCAATGAATCTCTTCTTTGTTATCAAAAGGCATTATTAGCTGGTATAAAAGTTGTTTATGCTTTGTTACAAAATCGAATATTGCTTCGTAAAATACTTACACAACTGATAACAAGTGATGGGAAGTCTAAGAACTTATTTCAATTAATATTATCAAAAGCTGTTCAACCCTCTCCGATAAAACCAGAATACTCAAAAAAAGAATTAGAAGAAGCAGCCATAAATTTAACTCAGTACTTAACAGTCGATGTTCAATCTAGTTCTGTGAGACATTTTAAATGGTCAAAATATTTTTCAAAAAGTACATTAAATATGCTATTAGCCCAATTATCTGATTTGGGTTTCAATAAGCAATGTGTATTCAATGCTATTGAAACACATGGTTACACGTCATTAGATGCATTAGTTGCCTTATTAATGGAAGGAAAAAATGAATGTTTATCAGATGTCACTGACACTTTATCATCATATGAAGACTTTTCAGATAGAGATGAATCATCACTAACAGAAGAATGTCTTGAAAATGTAAGTTTTTTGTATTGTATTCACATATTCTTTATCGATTTATTCAAATAACTTTTTTTTTTACAGCCTACCAGTGACGAAAAAGTAACATTTAAAAGACGCAATGATTTTGACAGTGCTGATGGATATGCAAACTATATGAAATATGCTGTTGATGTAGGCATGATTGTACGCTGTTGCAGAGAGTATGAAAGTATTAATGTTGGATATGAAGGTAAAGTCATTAAAATTGTGAGAGATGGTGGACTGCATGATCTCA
The DNA here is from genome assembly GCA_014851325.1 of Pentalonia nigronervosa. NCBI lineage: Eukaryota > Metazoa > Arthropoda > Insecta > Hemiptera > Aphididae > Pentalonia > Pentalonia nigronervosa. The sequence continues at coordinate 124,566 of JACXSJ010000855.1, read as the reverse complement.
ATATCAAGGTATTTTTGAAGTTGTATGTATTAACTTATAACCAAAATTAAAATATTCAACATAATAAAATGATAGGTTGACTGGAAGTCAATTGGCATTGTGTATTGGGTACGATATATTCATATAGAATTAATAGGTTATGGTACTTCACCCAGTGAATGTGGTCCTATAGACAACAATAAACTTAATGAGAAAGTAAACTTACCTCAAGAATCAAATGATGGTAAAAATTAATAATCTTAATCATTAATTTAGTATTAATTATTAGTATTTTATCAACATAAATAAATAATTTATAATTTTTTCAGATAAAAATACTATAATACTATCCAATCACCCAAATAAAGAAAAAATTTCAGAATTTATTACAAAATGTACTTCTTCTGCGGAAGAAAATCTACTCACAAATTTATTTGATTGGAAATCAGATAGTCGCTGGACTAGTGAGAATTCAAAAGGAGCTGTAAGAAATAAATATTTTTAATAAGCTGGTCTAGCATAATTTGGCAAGACCATTTTGGTATAAGTGTAAACTTTTCTCTGTATGAAGCCGATTTTGCATTAGTCTTACAAATATTTACTATTAAAAAATAATGCAATATATATCTATTCTGATGCTGTTTTTATTTATTTTTGTATTTTTTAGCATTGGATTAAATTGGAGCTTCAGCCAAATATAGTAATTTGTTCTTTGCTAATGAAATTAGATGCAGAAAATGAGAACTGTAAACCATTATTTGTAGTAGTGACTGCTGGTGTAAGTTTTAATATGATGGAAGAAATTAATCGTGTTATTATAAATCCTTTGGATCGGACTATAAAACTTTTACATTTAGTTAATAAGGTAATTTGAAATATTATAATAGTTATATTATTTTATTATAACTTATTGAAAATGATAAAAAAAAAAAGTAATGAACTTGGAACTTAACTTTAATTTTTGGGTAAGTGTTCAGCTACCAATAACTATCAGGTAGGGATAATTATAAGTTATTACTTATATTACTAATTATAACTTATTAATCTTGAGCTTGAAAGTTAGTAACCAAAAATTCATTCAAATGTGCATTTGAATAAGACAAAATTTGTAATTAGAAAATTTGTTTTATTAGTATCAATATTGTAGGTTCATGTTTAACACAAAAATACTTTTAGTTTGGATTGAAATAGCCCTTTATAAGAACTTGCTACCTATATTAAAACTTAACAAAGATATTTTATCTACCAATTTATAGTTTACAATTAAAATACCATAATATTGTTAATGTTATATATTACAAAAATTAGTAGGCAGGTAGGTAGATAATTTTCTGTAAAAAATAATAGCAATAGTTAAGATAATATAATTGTAATTAATTTAATTTAATTTCAGTACCATAAATGTATTGAAATAACAATGCGAACTAATGAAAAAACTTGTATTATAACTGGATTGAAAATTGATGTGATGATAACTAATCAAGAATTTGTATTAAATTCAATAACATCTCAATTCGATGCTGTACAAGTAACCAATAATCTTGTTATTAATAAAAATAATGATAAGTTATAAATATTTTCATCTTTGTTAACTAATCAATTGTTTCTATTATTTTTTATCTCGCTTATGTTTAGGAATTTCCACCTCAGCCAGAAGTAGAATCAAAAATCAGAGTGGATTCTGAATATGCTGTTTATGTTTGGGGTTTAAACGACAAGGGACAACTAGGGGGATTAAATGGATCGAAGGTAAAAAGACCAACTTTTAATGAAGCACTAACTGCACTCAAGCCAATTGAAATTGTTGGAGGATCAAAATCCTTATTTATTGTTTCAAACGAGGGAAAGGTATAACTTAGTATAACTAAATTATATTAATTATCTCTTTCCAATATTGATTGATTTACTCATCACAATCATTAATTTAGGTGTTTGTGTGTGGAGATAGTAGTGGTGGTCGACTAGGTATACCATTTTGTGGTAAAGTTAGTTCTCCACGACAAATACCAGGTCTCAGCCAATTTGTTATCAAAACTGTAGCTGTACATTCTGGTGGAAAACATGCAATGGCATTATCACTGGATGGAAAAGTAATTTGTTATTATTTTTAATATTTTTCTCATAGTTTATAGTTACAACTTAATACATTTTATGAAGTTAAAATTTGCGGTAATTCTCCCAACTATCAAAAATCTTCAATAAGAAAAATGTAATACATATTGCTGGTATATTGTGCATGTAACTTCTTGAACACTTGATTTTGAATCAATGCATATTTATACATACTATTTTAATCCTTGAAAATCTTGATGATATTGTATTATTGATTATCTTTACAATTGTATTGTTCAAATAAATATGTATTTCTATATGGCTACAAATATTTTAATTTAATCATGAATATTATGACTTGAGGTAATTTATTATTTCATTATTTTTTTTTTTTCTATTCATATTTTTAATCTTTTCTTTCTGATTCATATTTTCATAGTTGGAAAAAAAATATATTTTGTTAATTAATTATCAATATCTAAGACTTAGTGATGTATAATTGTTATTTTAATCATGCAGGTTTTGTCTTGGGGTGATGGTGAAGACGGTAAACTTGGTCATGGTGATACACTTACTTTGGACACGCCAAAAATTATTGACACATTATTGGCTAAAAGAGTATTTTACATAGCTTGTGGTAGTGCTCATAGTGCAGCAATCACCTCTGATGGAGAACTTTATACTTGGGGTCAAGGACAGTATGGTCGATTAGGACACAGTGATGAAGTCTCTCAGTACACTCCAAAACTTGTAAATTATTAAATTTATATTAAATATGCAGGGCCATAGCAAGAATCAATAGCACCCCTGGCAATAAACTAAATTTTCACTCTATATTATTTTATCTACTTACCTCCCCCTACTCCTTCCCCCTAAAAATTAATAAATAATATTGATATACTTAATCTAATATAATAAAATTTAATATCATTTTAATAATATTGAGTAATGCAATCTTTAATTTATTTGATAGACAAAAAAGTATTAAAATTTTATTTTTAGTTGTCAAATAATCAATTATATTGTCTATCCATCTAATGATACATAGTTGGTAACAAAATTATTCTTGATGGATGAAATCGACTTAATTGTTAAAAGATTTTGGCTTATTGTAGATCATAGGTTGTTTTTAATAATCTTAAACTTACTAAAGTTTTGGTTACTGGTATGGTCAAAATTATTCTAAGTGCTACTGCTATATTTGAATATTCAGATAATAATTTTAAAGAGTGTAATGATGAATACGTTTTAGTAAGTTTTAATTGTGTTGCAAACTGAAATTAATTATCAATGACAACACTTTAAATTAAGATTTTTACATTTTCAACAATGGGTAACTGTTTTTTTATCATACTTAAATATCTGGTTGCATTTAATTTTTAAAGATGCCATTTAAAAATTAAATCTTTCCTTTAAACTCTACAATATAAATTTAACAAAATTGTGTCTATCGATTGTGTTTTTAGATTTTACCATCTTTTGTAACTAACCCAAAGGCGCAATCAACAGTTTCAGAAGTCTGAAGTAGAATTTTTTGTTTAAGCTTCTCAGTGAATTTTGATTAAACGTTTAGCAATTCAGCGTTATATTTTAATTTGTTTGATGCATTAATAAAGCAGTTTATCCCTATTGTATATTTCTTTAATATATTTTTTGCTATATTAATTGTTTGACCTTTTGATTGTACATATTAAAGTATTAACGTGATTAATTTTATTAAATAAGCTGTTCAAAAGATTAAGTAAGCATATCAAGTATAATTTATATTTTTTTTTTAGCTTCTCTTATATTACAATTATTAGTACTACATTCACTCAGTGTTTTAATAATTTAAAAAAAAACCTTCTAAACTAGAGGTATTCAAACTTTTTCATGCCATGGCTCCTTTTTGTCTTCACAATATTTTGAAGACACTCAAATTATAAATGACAAAAAAAAAAATGTAAAATGTTGAATTCCAAAATCGCTATAATAATCACAAATAATATATATATTTATATTATAATATATTATTAATTTTGGTTTCTGGTTCTTTGACACGATTCCCTTCGCCAACTCCTGCAACGCCCTTGGAAGCCGCGACGTATAGTTTGAATACCTCTGTTCTAAACTATTTCTAAGTGCTTGTTTTTTGTACGGGTGTCTGTAACTAGCATTTATAAATAGCATCAGTATGGGTTAAATAATAATCAGATAATAACAAAGTTTTGATTTATTCTATTCTCACAATATTATTTTTATTTGTAATGTCATCAATTTTCATTTATAATTGTATATCAATAAAAAATATTTTGGACATCTCTAAATAATATATCATAATATATTTATTTGTATAGGTTACCATGTCTGATGGATTGTTCATACTCATAGTAACCTACTTAGATCTTTATTCTTTTAAGTACTCTTTTTTTTATTCCTAAAATCTTCAACTATTTTTAAATTTTTGTCCATGATAATATTGCGCCTCTTGCAAGAGTGCTATTGCCAATGCCTATCTATGACCCTGTCATGTTAATTATTAACATTAAACATGTATATAATATATTTCTTTATCTATTAAAGGTCAAAGAGTTTATTGGTAAAAATATTACTCAAGTGGCATGTGGGAGTCGCGATGCTCAAACTCTTGCCTTAGACAGTGAGGGTAATGTCTATTCATGGGGCGATGGAGATTTTGGTAAACTTGGTAGAGGTGGTAGTGATGGTTGTTGTACTCCACAAAATGTAGAAAGATTAGTTGGACACAGAGTTATACAAATAGAATGTGGTGCCCAATTTTCTGTTGCACTAACTGCAACTGGTCAAGTAAAATATTTTTTTTTTCATTCATATTTTTAAATAATTTTATATATAACTTTTATTTTATTTCTATTATTAGGTGTGGACTTGGGGTAAAGGTGAGTACTACAGGCTAGGATTGGGTAAAGGTGAACATGTAAGAAGACCAACTCTAGTTAATCAACTGAAGTTGGTTACAATTGATCATATTGCTGTTGGTACATTACATTGTATTGCTGTATCTACACAAGGAGATGTAAGTTGAATTTAAGTTCAAATATTTTTTGTTACAATTGAATTTTAATTGTTAATATTTATGATATATGTTTACTTCTTTTTTTAATCTTATTAAGTTTAATTTTTTCAGGTCTATTGTTGGGGTGATAATGATCATGGTCAACAAGGTAATGGTACAACAAATGCTAACCAAGAACCTAGATTGGTTACTAATTTCAATAACATAAAAATAAATCGTGTTGGTTGTGGTTCTTCCCAATCTATTGCCTGGAAATGTCCTGTATTGCCTTTACTAATGTCTCATGAACATATACAATTTACTCGAATAAAAGATTCAATGGGAGCTACAGCTTTAAGTATATATTTAATATTTATGTGTGTGTATATATATATATATATTACTAAATATTCAACACTATTTAATATTAGATGAAAATGTTGAGACTAAAATGAAAATTGAAGATCAAAATAATTGCGAAAAGGAATCTTTATCAAGGACCATATTATCATTAGACTCAGCTGCTGCTAAGCAAAATGCTCTTCAACACGTCTTAAATGCTCTACGAATTACATTAGCTCGAGAAATTGTACTTGCTGCTCTTATGCCGCCTTCTAATGATGGTAAAACTGTTACTATTTATCAGTTTTGCAAAAGTTCTTAATTCATTTTCTTATATTTTTAGATTTAAACATAAATCATGAGATAATTCAATCAGATCAAGGGGGTGGTGAAGCACCAGCTCCAGTTTTAGATGTAAATCTTTTACATTTGGTATGTAAATATAATTGGTATTTTAAATAATAGCAACATTATTATTGGTTTTAACATTTTAGAGTAATGTGGTTACCCCAGACAGTATAGAAAATTCATTACATATTCCATCTTCTCTTACCACATCAGCTAGTACATTGTCTTCAAAGGCTACCAACACTATGTCAATTGTTGCTGCTACTATAAAATCAAAAAATCAAGTAAATAATTGTTTTAATTATTTTTAAAAAAATGTTTGTTAAAATTGAAATATATTTTACAGGTGATTGGATTAAATGATACATCATTACTTGCTCATAAAAAAATTGATAGTTTTTTAAATACATTAGATGAAAAAAATGTCAGGCTATTATTAGACTTAGCAAAATTAGCATCTGTTTATAGGCTTGGCCCAACTGCAGAATCCATTTTAATTAACACATTTATTTGTAAGAACAATTATCTTTTCAATAATGTATAACAAACATAAATTGAATAATAATATACAAATTGTTTATTTTACAGCTTTTATATACTCTGACAAACATATAAAATTATTATTGGAATACTGTGTGTCAGAGATGGAAGCTATTTACTCGAATTGCTCATTCCTAGTGTCACCGCCTTCAAAACATACAGTTCAGGAGAGTTCTCATCCTTATCAAGATGATTCCTTTCTGTCTGGATATGTATCTATACCTGGTACTCAACATATTCATTTTTTTATTATTATCAACAAAATAATATTTAGAGAATTTAATTTAAAAATTAAATATATTAAAAATATTTTATCATTAGGTGCAATTGCTTTATATATTGAGTTCAATCAAAACTGTTCAACTGAAAAACTTAAAGATACATTAACATTGATGGATGGTGCTGAAAATGTAATCAGTGTCCGATCAGGAAGAGATACAGAGTGGACTACACCATTATTCATTCAATGTTGGTAACTTTTAATAATACTTAATACTTAATAGTAAATGTTGAATGTATTATATGTACATGCAATTATAAGGTGATGAACTTCATTGGAAATTTATAAGTGACAAATCTTTAAATGGTTGGGGCTGGCGTTTTGTTGTGTATCCAATTATGCCTTTAACAAGACAAAGTGGTACTGATCGTGAAGTACTTTCCAGACCGTGTTTACCAGTGGTTCGTAGTTTACTACAAGAATGTCTAAAACGACAAAACGATATAACACTTACTAAACGTCTTACTGCCACTTTGATGTTGTCATTACATTTAACTACACTGAGTATGAAAAATACAACATTTTACTTTGAAAATATCTCTATTAATATAATATTATGTAATAGCTCTTGAAGAAAGAATTTGGTGTATTAATAATCTAAGTGTGATATTCAAACGTTATCGAGATCTGGCTTATGAATTATTTGTTTTACCATATGGAGAAGGTTGTGTAGCTGATATACTTGTCCGCACTGAGCATTTGATGTTCAAGCAGTTTGAATATGAAGAAACAGCTGTGTTATGTGGAAAACAACTTTGTTATTCTGAATACTTTAAAGTATTTATTTTACTACCCAGTTGAAAGAAAAACTTGAATATAATATTAATATATATTAATTTTAATTTTTTGATAGACTCTAGTGCATATGATGAAATGGTTAAACAGTAGTTTACGTTTCTGGCATTTTGATGCCTCTTGGTTTGTTGATTATTGTTTTGGTATGGATGTAGCTGGAGCTTTGATTAATCGAGACAATTTGCCGGAAGAGTTTATTAATCAAGTTCACAAAAAAATAAAATGCATTGATAAAAATTATGATAGAGATGGTGAACACATATTTATGAATAACTTAAAATTCACAAAAGAGCATGATGAACAACTGTTACAGTGGTTAAATAGGTAGTTTATATACATAATTATAATTTTAATTTATCTTATGAAATACAAAAGCTATGTTTATATATATATATTTTTTTAAGTAAACCTGACGATTGGAATATGACTTGGGGAGGAAATGGTCAAGTGGTTTATGTTTGGGGTCACAATCATAGAGGTCAGCTAGCATGTACGGATTCTAGTCAGGTTAAAAAACCATTGGCGTGTGATTCTTTGTCTGTTTTGAAGCCTACTCAGGTTATTGGAGGAGAACAAACTATGTTTGCAGTTACTTCATATGGAAAAGTATACGCTTCAGGTATATAAGTGACAACATGATTGCTCTAATTAAATAATATGCATATTATATCAGCACAATAGATTATAGTTAATATATTTGTTCATTCAGGATATACTGAAAGTGGACGTCTTGGTATAGGTCCATATAATCCAAAAAACCCTTATATAGTCACTCCTCAACTTGTCCAAGGTCTTAACAACATAATTAAGGTACTATTTTTTTATAAAACATTTACATAATTATTATATTACAGTTTATAATATTATTTTTCTTAAGGTGGCTGTCAATTCAGGGGGTCGTCATTGTTTAGCTTTATCAACTTCTGGGGAGGTATATGCGTGGGGAGATGGAGATGATGGCAAACTTGGGATTGGAAATAGAGTGTAAGTGAATTAATTTTTACATAAAAATTTCAGTATTCTTTCAATTACATATTTACAATTTTATAGTTCACATTCAAAACCTCAATTGGTACAAAGCTTAAGTGATAAATGTATTACTGATATTGCTTGTGGTGGTTTCCATTCTGCTGCAATTTCCTGTTATGGTAATTTGTATACTTGGGGAAAAGGTCGATATGGACGTTTAGGACATGGCGATTATGAAGATTATTTATACCCGAAATTGGTAAATTATTTATATTAATTATTATTGATTAGTACACATTTTTAGTTCAGTTTGATAATAATAATATACAAACAACATAGAAACTATAAATATTCACAAAAAATAAAAGAATAGCTGCACAATATTGTCTTTTCAGGTTCAAAGTTTAATTAACTACCATGTTGTGAAAGTTGCATGCGGTAGTGGAGATGCCCAAACAATGTGTGTCACTTCAGATGACAATGTTTGGTCATGGGGTGATGGAGATTATGGAAAACTTGGACACAATATTTCAGAATCATGTAAAGTATGTACAATTAAAACTAAAAATTCATTAATACATAATAATAATGATTTGTCATTAATATTTATACATATTAGTTACCCTGTAAAATTGAATCGCTTTCGGGCAAAGGAATTATTCAAATTGATTGTGGATCACAGTTCTCAGTTGCATTGTCGGCAAATGGAACACTATATACATGGTAAATAATTAAAATTTTTAATTTTATTGGTAAATTGTATGTTTTTATTTTTAGGGGTAAAGGAGATTATTTTAGACTCGGCCATGGATCTAGTGAACATGTACGTAAGCCAAAACCAGTCAGTGGACTACAAGGCAAAAAAATTGTTCAATTTTCCACAGGTTTATACAAATTGTACTCTATCAAAGGTTCATAAATATAATTCACCTTATTATTTAGGATCACTTCATGTACTAGCATTGACTGATGATGGAGAAGTTTATGCCTGGGGAGATAATGATGAAGGTCAACTGGGTGATGGTACAACACATCCAATAGCAAGACCCCGTCCTATTGCAGCTCTTAAGGTGAACTAATTTGATTAAGTATAAATGTACAATTTTGTTGTGATCACTTCTGTTTAAAAATCTATATCATATGCATAAAAAATAATTTTAAAACATGGTTAATTAGCATTATTTTATATCTTAAATATATTAGGGAAAACGCATTCAACAAGTGAGTTGTGGATCTGCTCATTCATTTGCATGGGCTAATGAAGAAGCTTGTCATACAGAAAACTCAACTCCAAATACAATACCATTAGAATATGATATATTACAAGAATTCAGTGTACATGAATTAAGAAATCGTTTACTATTTTTACATCATTTTTCAACCATAATCAATCAAACTGTATTATTGTATATGCCAATACGTGGAGAAATCAGTTTAGATGCAATACGACCGTACATGGTATATCCAGTGAAAGAAAGCATATTTAAAAAAGTATGAAAAATATTACTGTAGTTTTTATAAAAAGTATAGAGATGATAATATTTTTTATTTGTATTCAGGTACTTCAGTTATCGATGGTTAGAGAACAGCGACATGGACCAATGTTTGAACTAAATAGAATTAGAACACGTAAAACACGAAAATCAACATGCAATGATTATACACATACAGTATTTGGACAAATGGTAAACAATATGGACTTTTTAGATGAAGATTCTTTATTTTTGTATCATCGTGTATGGAAAGTTCAATTTGTTGGTTAGTTCAGTACATCTATAAATTCTAATTTAATAGCTATTTTTAGATTACTAACAAACTTCAGTTATTAGAAGAAGAAAAAATAATTTTAACGCTCATATATTTTTAGGTGAGAGTGTAGATGATTATGGTGGTGGATATAGTGAAAGCATTGCTGAAATGTGTGAAGAGCTACAAAATGGATCCTTACCAATATTAATACAAACACCAAATGGCCGAGAAGATACTGGAACAAGTCGAGATTGTTTCATATTAAATCCATCAGCCACAACTAAAATGCATATGAAAATGTTTGAATTTCTCGGTAAAAATTAAATTTTAGCAACTAAAAAGTGTATATTATGTTAACTAATAATAATCAGTATTTAAAACAATAATTATATTTTTAATGACATATTGACAAAATAATAGTTGTTCTATATTATGTATATATTTAAATTGATATGTATATGCCAGTGTTGGGCGTAATCGATTAATTTACGATTAAATTACGTAATCGATTACGATTACTTTATTAAATTACATTAATCATTAATCGTTTAATCATCTCTCAAAGTAATCAATAATCATGATTACATATTTGTAATCGTTATTCATTATCGCCAAATTTATCGCAAAACTGTTTTTTTTTATATGATATTACTTAAAATAGTAAGAATTTCCAAAATATCAACAATATTAAGGTCTATTAAGTCTAATTAATTTCATATATCTTATCTTATGCATGTTATAAGGTATTTTTCTATAGATATAACTTCATATGTACCTCATATCTACTTTAATTCGATAAACGTACAATAAAATATTATGAGTAGGTACCTAGTTGACTTATTTCGTTGACTTTATTATTCCGTGTTCATTGCATTTCGTAATTTTTGGTTTGATCTCGTATATACATATATTACATTGTACTCTACCTAAACTTATTAATATAATAAGTGACAGTGAAGAATATTCTGTGTTGAGACACAGAATATAGAGAGATAATATATAACACAGAGCTCTAGCATGTCTTTATTTATCATTAATCATTAAAAATTAAAAATTAGTCATGATTATGAACTAACATATTTTGTAATCGTAATCAATACTACGATTGCATTATGACTTTAATCATTTAAAATAATTTGTTATTGTGATTATTGATTACATTAATTTATATTATGATTAATAACTACAATTTTTAATCATAATCTTTAATCATTAATCAGATTACGATTTGCCCAACACTGGTATATGCATTGTTGCATTGTATTTATTGTTATGTGTAGCTTATAATCATAAATAAAGTAAAATTAGTTTTTTGTATTATTTGAATTTTTAAATATTAATTAATTATTTATTAACAGGTGTATTAATTGGAATAGCGATACGAACATGTAGTCCATTGAGTTTAAATCTTGCTGAACCTATGTGGAAACTACTGTGTGGCATGAAACTTATGCCAACCGATTTGATTGAAATCGATAAAGATTATGTTCCTGGTAATTTAATATTTATATTATATAATATTAATTTTAATTGTAATAATTTTAAATTTTAATAAAACGCAAACTCCCTATAGGATTACTGTATGTACGAGACTTAGAAGGAGAAGATGAATTTACAAACCTCGATATATCATTTTGTACTACATCCTCCACAGGCCGCACAGTTGTTTTAAACAGTCAACATAAACTTGTAACACAGTATAATAAACATGAATACATACAAGCTTGTTTAAACTTTAGGTAATAATTATTTATAATAATTTCAAAAATAATTTTTAATGAACACATATTTATATAGGCTCCAAGAGTTTAATGAGCAAGTGAAAATCATTCAAGAGGGTATGGCCAGAGTTATACCAGTTCCATTATTATCTATATTTACAAGTAGTGAGTTAGAAGCTATGGTCTGTGGATCACCAGAAATACCTATAAACATGCTACTCAGTATTGTTACATATAAAGGTATATCATAATAACAGCCAAAAAATCTAAAATTTGAATTTAATTAATAATTTTTAAAAAAGGTGTTGAAGCTCATGATAAACTAGTTCAATGGTTTTGGGAAATTTTAAGTGAATTTTCTAATCAAGAGCGGTCTTTGTTTCTACGATTTGTTTGGGGACGTACAAGATTACCAAGAACTATTGAAGATTTTCGTGGCCGAGATTTCGTTCTACATGTCAGTATTTATTATTATACAGTTATTTTTTTTTATTTTAAATCACATTTTTGTTGTAGGTTATTGATCGCTATTCACCAGCAGATAATTTTTTGCCTGAAAGCTATACATGTTTTTTTCTTTTAAAAATCCCTCGCTACAGTAATAAAGTAAGTATATTTAATAATATGAAGAATTCTTTATACAATAATATTTTTAACTAAAATTACAGAATGTGATGAATGAAAAACTTAAGTATGCCATTCATTTTTGTAAATCAATCGACACTGATGATTATGCTAGAATTGCATTACCCAGAAGTATGGATGGATCATCTGTAGATACTGACAGTTTAATCAGTGAAGACGACCCTTAAAATCTTTATTTATTAATATCTATATTTATTTTACTATCTAAAAAATATTTTAATTTTATATTTAATTTTTTATAAACATAATAGATTTTTTTACTTTAAAAATGAAATGTCCATTATTAGTTATTTTTATGTAGATATTTCTACTTAAATTAAGTTACTATATTAAAGTAATTATGAAATTTCAAAATTGTATTTTAATCACAAACAACCTACAGTTTAAAATTCCTTGTTGAAAAGTAATCAATACCTATTTACTAATTAATTTATATGAGTATCGAGTTGTATTTTTAACATTATATATTCACAAAGACCTAAAATTACCTAGACTCAACGAACAGGCCATAACTCATTATACTAAATTTTATTGAAATCCAAACATTTATACCAATTTTTTTACCAAACATCTGTCATTTGCATTTTTTCTTGATAGTATACCTAGAAGACTTAAAAGTTAATAGGTAAAATGCTAAATATTTTAATGTAATAATACTTGTAATAAATGGCTGATATTATTTGGGACAAGAAAATATCAATTTTAAAAAGAGTATCTTTCAAATCACAAGAATATTTATATATATGTGTATGTGTGTGTGTTTTTAAATAGTATCTATTAAAAAAAATGTCAAGTAGATAGATGGAACTGGAAATTATTATAATATTATAAAAGATATTAAGTTGATATGGGAATTAATCATCTAAAACAGTGGCAGCAACAAATTATTATTATTATTATTATTTTGAGGCTTCAGTAACATGAATCATGATGATTGATGATCAAATTACTTTAGTAGGTACCTGCTTTATGCTTACAAGTTATATTCTAGGGATATGTATAGACATACAGTACCAATACGGCAATACTTTTACATAGGGCTGTAGAAAAAGAAACCTAGGCCTGGGGACAATAACTTGGGGCTTGGGGGCCCCACTATTTTTGTCTGTCCATTTTTAACTTTGTCAAGTAACTGTTAGGAGTAGAAAGAATATCACGGTAGGTATAAATGGTTAGGTTAAATTCTTATTAACATAAATATGTTTTTGGGATTTATAAGACTTTTTTTTTTTCTGGCCGTAACCGATTTTGGATAATGCTTTGTTTATAAATGTTTGCCATTGGTTACATAATATTATAATGATAATTTAATTTAATAAAAATTATGTTTTTATTTCACTTCATTTTTTTAATTATTTATAATTTGTATTTAAAAAATTAATCTATTATCTAAATTTCATAACAAATAACAAAATATTGTAGCACGCTACTTGATATATTTCCTCTACAAGGAAAATGATTTCTAGTTCCTTGTTATTACTTATTCCCTAAAAACATATTTATGATTCATAGATATTCATTATAGAGAAAAAATATTATCAAGTAACGTGCTACGTTAATTAATATGTAACAAAATATAAAAATGTTAACTGTTTCTTTAGTTAAAAAAAAATTGAGTACCTAGTTCAAAATTTCCGAACCCAGGGGTAATCCCCCATTTTCTCCTTCTCGTCTGGCCCGCGTTTATGTGGTTATGCAGTTATATGGGTGTACCTATACTTATATAATCACATTCGATAATAGATAATAATAAATAATATCGATGTTGATGGCTATCTGTTAGTACATTTTTGGGCCATCTTTAGGATTTGCGAGGCACAGAGCAAAAACAATTGTTGAAACAAATTTTCCTATTTTTTAACGCGAGGCACCATAATTTAAGCAAAAAACGCGAGCCCCGGGGTTTAGACCCTGCCTCCTCCCAACTCCAAGGATGGCACTCACAAACTCGATGAAAGTTTCCGCGGACTCCATTATTTTATATTATTACGCACAATTAATATTGTATTATCACGATAGCCAGTAGTAGTAGTAGTAGTAGTAGTAGGGAAGGCTAAAGGATTTAGATTTAATTATAACGAAATCGATAATTTTGGCACAGGTATCTGGCAATTGAAAACATTGGTTTGGTGAGCGTACGACAAATTTTCAATAATTATATTTCCAAATAATATGTTTTTGTAGTATGCTGCATTGTTGTGTCTAGCTTCCGCGTAACAATAGTCTGGGCACGTCTACCTATGCCTCTGTAACATTATTAATTGTCCCAGAATATTTTGTCACGGCAAGAAACATTCTCAAAATAGACCGCACAAATACACATTTCACACATTTCTGCGCGGTTTCTTTGGCGTTCGAATGTGTATTGGGCATATGCGCCATTCGCCGCAATCGAGATTTTTACGCGGTATTTTTGTTTGCGGGCGATTTAAATTTTCAACGCCGTTGGAAAAATCGATAACCGCGACAACCGCTCTTGCGGCGTAGAGTCGAACGCGAAAAACGATCGACTCGTGGGCGCCCCACAACATTTCGTCGAACGCGTTCGATTACGAATAATAAATCCGTAACGTAATATTGAAACGCGCACGCGGACGGGGACCACGCCGGGACTTGTAAACGCGCCTTCGGGTGTTCGGACGGCGGGCACGTTTTATTCGTAAAGCGGTGCGATTGACGATCATTCGACTATTGTACGATAATAATCAAGAGACGGTTAACAGTGACAAAATTTGACTAACCGGCGACGGGCCACCACGTGTTTTGCATAATATAAATTTAAGTTACTCTGCGACCAATTCGGTGACGCACGTGAAGTCTTGTCACTTCGTCGGTCTAGGGATTGGAAGACCCGGTCATTTTCGTGATTCGGATCATTTGAACCAGCTCAGTAAATGCCAAAGATTCGTTCGTTCGTATTGATCCGAATCTTGAAAAACTCAATTAGACATTTGGATCGTCGTAATATCCTATTGACCCTATATAGTCATGTGTTATTGTGTTTTCTGTACTCGGATTTCGGAACTGTAAATTGCCGAGAAAAATTTTGCATCCCCGGCTGTAGGTATTGTAATACCGAAACACAAGAACAAAAGAACTCAATTCTAGTACAAATGAAATGTATTAATTCATCGAGTTTCAATAAGTTCTTCCATTTTAATAATAAATCAAAAAAAAAAAAAAAATGATTAGAATTAAACAGTTCGACATAATATGGAAAAGTATACTTTAGTGCGTAACAGTCAACAGTGTCAACAGCGCCGCCATCCACAGTATCTCCTCGTAATATCACTGCTCGTGGTCACCGTAGTGGTAACCAGGTAAGAGTCACCAAAGTGGCTGGTCACCATTGTTTTGCGGTGACGAAGGTAACGGCGACGTGATTTCAAAGCTCATCGCCGACGACAGTGATATGATCGCCGCGTCACCGCGGCAGTCGCGCGAGGTGTGTTCGTAAAAACGCCGCCCCCGTTTTGGATTTGGCGACGACAACAGAGCGCCGGTTTGCGAGGGGTCACGACGGTTTCCGGTGGTCGACCAAAACATTTGAAACGGTGCGGGCACTGCGAGTGTGCAAATCAAGATATAATT